>VSDK01022793.1:53615-80860 GCA_009767595.1 Symbiodinium kawagutii
GCGAAGGCCTGTGCCGGCCAGCCACTGTTTCGCAGTGTCGCTATAAACTTCCGCTGAATCTCCAGGCTTTGGCACCTCCAAAGGGTAGCCCGCAGCCATGGCTCCGGCTACAGGCCATGGCCTGAGACATGTGCCCACAAGACATGCACCACCCAGAGGCGTACCCAGTCGCTGCTTCAAGTCTCGTCAGAAATCAGATGATGTAGTCACTATATCGTGCCAGTGCGAGTGATGGTGACAGTGGTATTGCTAGTCATGATGGCGATGGTAGTGCTAGCGACTTCTGACAGTGGTTCCGCAGGAGAGCATAGAAATGCATAGAATATTATAGAATATCATAGAAGATAATATCGTACTGTAGTCTTTTCTTGCCCAGTCATGCTTTAAATGAGGTGTTCCTGTTGTGAGAAGCACTGCAATGTCATGTGCACTGTGTGCAGGCCTTCAGCACGAAAGCTGCAGGGTCAATTCTGAAATCATTTTGAATTCAGACTGCAGAGATGTGCAGACTTTCGCTGTCGAATCTGTCGATCAATCGGTGCTACGATGTGCCACTTATGTTTCTGCCGATGCCATGTGGACGTTGCCTGGTTTGCCATGGTTCTCCACGGATCCAGGTTTGCTCACCCAAGGAGCCAAGACCTCGGGCGCAACAAAGTCACACGTGTGAAAGTCTGAAGTCAACCCTGAAAGCATTCATTCAGATCTTTCAAACATCAATCTTCAAACATCCTCAACTGTTTCAACTGTTCAAAATATATATAACATCGCAACACCAGTGCATAATATCTTTAGGCGTGATTTGTTTGTCAAAGTCAAAGGGGCAAATGGCGCAAGTGTCAGTTGATATCGGTTCGAAGAATCCTCCCGCAGTGCCCGGACCATGGGTCGAAAAACCTAAGAGCAGAAAAAAGGATGAAAAAGGATGACAAAGGAGGGAGGAGAACATCATCTTTTGGGAGGAAGTGGTGCCACAGGAGCTCGCAGCATTCAAAGGACTGTGAATGAACAAGCATGCGACCCCACGCCACCCCCTCCAATTCTCCAACACGAGACTCTATTGGGGCATCGTAGCTATGCGCTTGAAACAGCAGCAAACAAACCAATGACCAAACACTAAAAAGCGCCATTGCCTTCTGGGAGTTTGACAGTTGTTTCCAGCAGTGCATGCAATGACGTCCATCTTCTGGAATTTGTTGAACATTCCAGCTTGGTTTGAACATGAACCATTTTGAACCCGTACTCTTGCTAAACAAAAGCCACTCTCTAGACCTCGAGCTTCGGAAGGCACCCGAACCCTCAACTCATATGGTTGGATGCTTTGGATTTGGGGCTTAGCATTGCATTCGCCAAGGAACTCTCAAAGGCTCCGGCAGCATCACTGTTTGCTCTGGCACGCGTGAGCTGCATCTCATCTGCCGCTTTGCGAGCAATGTTGTGGGCACAGCCTGCGCCAACACTTTGGGCTTCCAGCGCAGGCTACAGTCTAAGGTCATCACATCCCGATTGCACGGTGTCACACTCCCGCATTGGTACACGTTGCATGGGCATGCATGGACCGATTTCGGCGGAACCACTGCACACAGTGGGCACACTGACTACGGTACACAAGAACTGCTATTCCCATCCCCCTCTAAGGAACCCACAGCACCAACTGTATTGTCTGCAGTTCTTGCTCTGAAGTACTTACATGTACTTAAAGTAGCTGCTGTATTGTATGCTGTAATCGCTAATGGGATTGCCGGAATGATATCCCCTAGTGGGATATGATGCTGGACCCCTAATGAAAACCGTTTAACACACCACACTGGTCCGGGATGTACAGGCATCTGTCACCAGTATTGGAACCTGCGCTGCCCTGATTGAAATTCCTCACACGTCACAAGAAAATGAGAGGCAAAACAATGGTGAGGGCCAGATGGAAACATGAAGCCTTCAAGGTGGGCAAACTGAAATTAGATCCAAGCCTCACATATCCCGAAATCATCACTTGATTAGGTTGATTAGGTTTTTTTAGGCACGTGGGATATGTGCCACTTGTTGGCGAGGATGCTTGCCATGCATAATACAGAATCATGTTCCCACAAGAGAAAGCACTTCTTGCAATATGATTTAGAAGAAAAGCCAATTCCCCAAGGCTATCCGGACACTCATCCCAGCGCACGGTCCCAAAAATTCCAAAAAGTGAATCTGTGCAAACTGGACTCGCATAAGATGTTTCTGCATCTTTCTTGCCCATCAAAAGAGAGCCAAAGGAAAATAGCTAGGTATAACTAGGTCATGTCCCGCAGGAAGGCTGGTTGGTGTTGAGGATGTACGATTTCAGGGGGAAAGTGAGGAATTACACAAGATAGCACCCCGGGCAGAGACAATGATTAGCAGGACTTCGCACTGCGTCCTTCGAAACAATCAACTTGTTGAAACAAAGTATGACACTAAGCGCAAATGCTCCACGTTTCTGGGATGCTTCGCATTTTTGCTCTTCTTAAAGCGGCTCGGTGCCATCAGCGAGGCCTGCTCGAGATGCTAAAATGCGGACTTCCTGCCCAAAATCACGACAGTTGCGAGAGTGTGCAATGGTGCGAGGACCATATTGACCCAAGAACATTCCCCAATGATGAGTTGGAGCTTGGCAGTTTCCCCCACACCTCACATCGTGGCATTCCATGTCCAGCATTCACATCGTTCTTAAACTGGCAAATGTTTTCATAGCTCCGTCAGGGTGCCGTGCAGCTCCAATAAATCTCACAGGCGCTTCGAAACCCATGCGACAGCTAGCACGAGGCTGAAAGCTTATTACTACTGCCTCGAAACACATGGAAAAATCAAAACATTGACTGCCGACCCAATGTAACATGCCACATCATGCCAAAATCACCTGCCCACCGTCCTCCAAACTCTGCGGGTCTTTGAGCCATGCGCATTCACTTAGCGGATGGAAATTCAGTTGCCAAAGTCCTGTGTCAGAAGTGCTGCACTGAGCAGTTGTTGGATGCTTCCAGCGTGGTGTGGACATGTGAACTGTAAGGTGCTCGGTACATGCTCACCAGGTGATGGTGTGGCGTCTTATGACTTTTCTTTGTGCAGTCACCATGGTTGGACACAGCGCACTGCAATCTACCAAGTTCATCCAAGTTCGGCCTCAAACTCACTCCGCGTGCTTCGTTCAACATGTTCAGTCATTGTGCATGATGCAATGCGAAACCATCGCTAGCATGTGCATCTTTTAGCCAATTGATTCCCTGCGTTGATTTCCGGCATGAGTTACAGAAGTCGCCTGGGGCCCACTGAGAAGTGTCTTGTGAGACTCTTGGAGTAGACACAGGTCATTCCCTTGCAAGAAAGACATTCCGCTTGCATGATCTACCTGCTGCATCTCTTGTCAGCGCAGAACTAGGGCGGATCTATAAGGCCGGATGTTCCGGGCAGTTCAATTCACTGAAGTCAGCTTCCGTGGCTGTCCGAGCCAAGTGTGGAAGTATAATAAAATGTCCAACTCGAAACTAAGAAAGCTAGCGCAGCTTTGTCGCATTGCTAAGCATCAGTTTTTGAAATGTCTGTTCTGCAACTATCACATAGGCTAACATGTCTTACAAGCCATTTTGCATGTACCGCGTGCGATGTATGTCAAGGTTTCAGGTTGCTGCGATCATTTGCATCGGTATTGCATCATTACGGCACATCACTGCCATTGATGTTCCATGAGCATTCGAATGCAACATCTGGCGGCTTAAGATGATTGATTTGCAGGCACTGTTTTTTTTAGATTTTTTAGTATTGGAGAAGTTTGGAGCAAAGTTGGACGCTATTCAGGCACGAAAGTGATTCCAACTTTTTCAGTGACAAGTTTTGTCAAAGCTCTTTGATGTGGAAATCCAAAGTGAGCTTCACTCGTCAAACTCATTCAACTAGTGTCAAAATTGTCAAAAATTGCGGGAGAGTTAAGACATGTGTACTTTTCCATGTCTTCCGTACGACGGAGGAAAGCCAAGCAAACAGAAGTACATGAACTGATCACAGGTTTCTGTGTGTGTGTGATTTGCTTTTGCATCTTGCAGTTCTGCGGGGCCTTCATCTTCATCACATACGGCAACGTGCAAGGCATGAACTTCTCCTCGGTCCAATGAGGGAACAAAACATGGGTCGAATGGAGTCGATGCATGTGACACAGAACCTCCAAACCGTGTGCATCTGTGCGCTTCAGGTGTGCTTCTGTTGCTGTGGCTTCTGACTTGTGCAAGTTCACTCCGTGGCAGTAGGTGCAGTAAAGGCGCTGCGGGTTTTAAGAAGGGGTGACGACTGAAAGGACAAACGACCTCGCCAATAGAAATGCAATGGAGCTGACAAGTAATGCATAGCATCTCATACTCATACTTTTGGACTCTATAGGCCCAAGCATCTACACAAATTAAGCGTACATTCCAAGTATATACCTAGAACTGCATCAAATTGCATGATGCTACAAACAGCAGCATTTGCAGATGAAAAATGATGAAAACAATGCAAGAACAGCAGAAAAAGTATTGGAGAAAGTTAGGGAACGGGTTATGAGTCCTCACGGAACTGCCCAAGATGGAGGACTCGGTCAAAAATTAAGACAGTTCTAACCACCATCCAGCAACCATCCACCAACCATCACCAGCCATCAACCTACCCGTGGGCGCAACACGGCACCCATCTCTTCAAGCCGCCTCTCTTAGAGGAACCTGTGAGGACAATCTTTGTGCCAGTTTTGACACAGCAGAATTGTGCCCTCAATGAGGCTCCAGCTGCCTGGGCTCAAAGGAGACATGAGGAAGAGGATGAAGAGGGAAAAAAAGAAAGATGGAAAAAACAGAAAGAAAAAGAGAAAGAAAAAGATGGAAAAAATGGCAAAGGAAAGAGGGCGAGAAAGAGGGCAAAGTAGCGCATCTGTGTGGAGAAAGTAGCGCATCTGCGTTGCCAATTCCACATGCGGTCACTGGCAAGTTGCTGGCTGTGGCGAGGATACGAACTTCCTGTTCTGGGCAAGCGTGTCTCGAAGAAGCATGCCCGATTTATGCACACGCAATGCGGCCCAATGCAATGACAAGGCAGTGCAATGCATCACGTTGTGTCTGCTCTCTCTCTCTCTCTCTCTGTGTCGGCTGTATTGAAACCCAATGAAGTGCGACGTGCTTTCGTGAACCTCGCCCAGATCCTTGCACAACTTTACCCGGCCTTCACATATACGTTGTGATATGTTGTGATTGGTCCGTCCATCCCAACATATCCCAACCCAAACTGTAAAAATGCCTGGCCTAAAAATGCCTGAGGACCCTCAGTCCCCGCGTCCCCCGGCTGTCCCAGCACCACAATATGTTGACGTGGCTTGCTGAAATGTGAGTTGATGTCAGTGGCTTGTGGCGTCTTGGCTTCTCTGCCCCAATTGTCTGTGGAAACTTCTTAGAGGAAAGAGTCCCTGGCTCCGCAGGACTTTGCTTGGAGAGGTTCTATCTTCTTTCGCAAATTCTTCAGAAATCTAAACCAGCTTTGGAAAGAGTCAGCGCACAAACTCTGACATGTCATGTGTCAGCATACATATGCTTGCGAGTCCGACAGCGATATGTCATGTGCAAATGTGCCACTTGCTTGTGCATCTGTTTCCTTAGCATCACTCACCCCGAGTGAAGTGACCCCAACATACCCCAACAATTTCAAAGGTCCCTAACACATCAAATAATCAAAGGAAGTTTGGAAGTGAAAGGTCGGATGGATGGAAAGTTGAAGAAATCAGATCATAGAGAAGATGAAGGACGTGTGTGACTGATAGGACCTTCCCAGGACCGTCTATCATTGAGGTTCATGAAATATCAAATGAAATATCAAATGAAATATTCCACTTTTGCATCTTGAGGGGAGCGCATTGAAGCATTGCGAGATTGAGATCTCTGTCGGTTCGCTCCTGCCCATGGATGTCCAAGCGCTTGGGAGCTTGTCATCCTTTTCCATCACCGCCACTGCGCAGTGAAAGCCGCCACTGCCTGGATCCGGCCAGGGCATGCCAGGGCCACCCGTCACTGTTGTCCCACTGCGCTGCCTTTGGTACTTTTGTTGGTGAAAAAAATTCAGATCCTTCAGAATCCTTAAGAATCCTTCCTTGTTCAGCATACCAATGCAACGCCTTTCCAAACCTCTGAGCCTGTTGAGTCCTACTGAAACCATCTGCGCCCTTCTGCGCCTGTGAGTTCAATTTGTGCAGAGTCATTGCATCGACGAATCGAAAGGCCTCAGAGTGCCAGATACACGTGACGCTTCGTGATCTTCGTGTCCAATTTCCTGGCTTTGATTGATACAAGTTGGCTGAAGGTGGCATAGATTGATGCGACATAAATGGTATAAAAATATAAGAGAGACAAGAGCTTAGGACTTAAGAGAACGTGCAAGGGAGCAGCTATGCAACTAATCATGCGGGAATTAGAATCGGAAGTAATGTGAACTTGAAATGGATCAAAGGCTGCCAGCAGTGCAAAATGGATAGAATCGATGCTTGCTGAAATGCAATTAACGCACAACTGGCAGATTCAATGTGTTTAAATTCTAATGTTGGTCTATCTGATTCGCATCTTCGCTTTGCAAACTCCCCCCATTGCTGTCCAAATGACTGATTTCAGCATGGTCTTCTGCGAATCTCCGGTAGGTGCTGTCAGAGCCGCCTCTGTCCAAAGCAAATCAGTTTAACGAATCTGAAATGAATGCCTATGTCCTAAACCAATGATTCAAATGACGAACAAATGAATAACACTGACATACACTGACCATGACGGATATCCATCGTTGTATGTCCTGGTCACTACGGCACCATGACCCTCGGCAGTACCGCCCCCTCTAGAACTGGTTCAAAGATGTTCACAGTCCATCACGCATTGTCCAATCATGTCCATTGATGTCCAATGCGCTAGGGACAGTGACGATAACATGAGAACGGAGAGACAAATGCCCGGCCGATTCCGATAGGATGAACCACAATTTTCATCAATTTTCTTCAAATCCCTTCCAAGATCAGTTTGAGAGAAAACTTCATCAAACTTAAGTGCCGCACAAAACGGCCCCTGGAAGACCATCTTTCCCCACTTTGCCTGGTAGCAATTATTTTCTTTTCGGAGACCAAGTGACCCTTCTTTATCCAATCTTCAATTTTGCGGTCTGCGAGAACATGCTCAACGGCACAAGAAACGCACAAATCCTCAGCTCATCTTGCAGCCAGTTGCCAAACGTGCTCAACTATTAAGGACGTTGGGCTCAACGGAAAATAAATAAATAATAGGTGAGCAAGGTTCAAAGATGAAAGCTTCCTTAACTCTACAAGCACATGAAAAACAAAACCAATCTGCCCTGGCTCTTTCGGCTTGCAACTGCGAGAATGTATTCCTCTCCGGCAGTGTAGTATGCCGCACTCTCTCTCTCTCTCTCTTTCTCTCTGTGTCTCTCTCTCTCTCGCGCAAAACCTATCCTTTGGATACCCGTGCTGATCATCTCATTAAGGAATATTTAATTCATGTCTGTACTTCGCGGTGGAAGAGGATGAAGAGGCCTCATCTTTGCACGCAATAATTTTCTCATCTGCGCACTCGAGAATTTCCTCATCTGTGCATGCGAATCAGTTGTGCACGGGGGAAATGTTCAATTATGAAATTTTCTGATCTGTGCACGCGAAATGATGTCTGCGATTTTGCTTATGCTGTCACCATGTTGCAGTCAATGCGAATGTGATCAGCCCCACCCACCCAGCCCCACCCCCATACCATGTACTGTACCTGCGTCATGCTGCAGTCAACACGAACGTCATGAGCCCCACCCCCATACCATGTGTCCGTGTGATGCTTCAATCAAAACGAAGGTCGTCAGCCCATGTGTGCATGCCTGTGTGCGCAGATAAAATCCTACGGGTTTCCTGTATGCGCAAATGAGATCAATCTGTGTACGCAGAAGAGATAAATCTGTGTGCCAAGATGAGGCCTCTACCCTTCGGGATGTTGAGCTTTCACTGGCAAATACTGCGCTGGCAATCCATCACTGACCATATAGAGTGAGTCTCTCGCACACGGCAACAATGGGGGAAGATCCTGACCCCTCAGGGGAGGTCTGCCCAAAAAATGAAAGCTAAATGATGTTCTGTTCAGCGTTTGGTGTCGCCCATTTCACACGGGAGAATTGGTACAATGGGTTGAGAGCGGGATTTGCACACACGCAGAGAGAGAGAGAGAGACACACACACACACACATATATATATATATATATGTTGATACATATGTATGCGTGTGTGTGTGTGCATATGATTATAATTGTACATTGCACAAATTTCATCATAGTTGGACTGGTTAATCACAATCTGCAGGTAGAGGCTTTGGCGACTGGATACTGCCTGCGAGCATGACTCAATTGAAACGCGTAGCTGTTCCAGAAACACCCTCATCCTCACCAGTAGCCAAAACTCACTCCAGATTCAGTCTTTCCCCTTTCTATTGACCTGACCTTGGATTCTTATGTGGTCCAAGAAAGCCAAGATCAAGAAGAAGAAAACCAAGAAAGTAATATTTGATAAGACATGATAAGAAAATACTCACTGAATATGCACCATGTCTTATCATCTTCCTCTCGTTGAGTTCTTTCGACATTTCTCTCGCGGTTTTCTCGCCGAGTGTCATAGCCAGTGCGCTCCTCGAGAAGCCTGGAGTTATCCCTTGCATTGTCTTCCGTGACCTCGTCGCCAAGAGGCCTTTGAGAATATGACTCTGACGACTAAACAGTGGTTAAATATGGTTATATTATGTACGCTACCTAAATCACCTACTCAATAATCCTACATAATCATACAACATGAAGACAAGTTATAAGTTATAATAAGGATGACACTAATCAATTCATTCGTTTAATGTGCAAACATGTGAATATCATATGAACTGATATTCCAACAATATTCCCACATGCCAAGATCCATTGGGAGTGCAAACGTTCACGTGCAAGGCCCGGCTTGGTGGCAGGCAGTGGGCTCGGGTCTGAGCTCCGCACATGTTGATATCCCAACTGGATGTCAGGATTGAAGCACATGTCGCATTGGTATCCCCCGTTCTGCAACCATGCCTAGGATGCCCAGGTGCCGTTTGGCGGGAACGCATACAAGGATTTTTTTCCCTCCCAAACCTTCCAATCTACACGGTTCAAAACATGTTTGGTCTCACGCAAAGCTCATCCAGAGCTCAAGTGAGCAAGTTTGGAAACAGTCTGAAGCATTCTTAAGCAAGATCTGTTTCTCCGTGTTTCTGGTTCGAGTACCTGAGACCATCTAAGACTGATTCAATGTCACATGACATCCTTTTCAGCAATCCTATTCTCTTGAGTTTGCCTACTCTTGTCTCGCTTTGCATGGCTCAAAAAGAATAGCATCTGTTGAGACCATGCCTTTGAAGCTGAATAAGGCTGAAGTGCTGGCTTTGGGAGTGGGTTCATCCAATGAAGCCTTGGCAAGTGGAACTGCTTGGCCAGATCGCACTGATATTCCAATACCCGCACCATTTCCACATGCAAACCATTGCATCAGTTGCGCGAGTATTTTGGTTCGATGATGACCTTGTGCCACGAAGTAGGAAGCGAACTGGTAAATAAAAATGATAGGAAAACATATGAATATCTCTCTCCTTTTTCATTTCTCTCTTTTGGTGCAGGGGAGAGCAGCGAGCCCAAGACCCAGCGAGTCACATGGAACTGTTGTGCGGTTCAGTTTGTTGTGGCATAAGCAAAGTGCCCATTTATGCAGCATACAGAATCATACTTGTATATGCGAATTAATACGCGCATTCATAGTGTACTTGCATTTCTATGTGTGAGCGTGAGGTCTGTGTATGTGTACATACGCTACACGAACGTGCTTACGTATGTGGGCATGTGCTTGTGTGTAGGTGTATTTTTTGAACCTGCAGATGGTCATGCCTCTTCAGCCAAAGCACCTGATGAGGCCTTCGGAAGGATGCTCGAAAATCATCACGTCTTCTCCCTCCAAACAGGTCCCAGTCCTGGCATCACTTTCATGCGTCGGAAGCCCTGACCTGACCATACCTGACCCTGGTTTTCCTTGGAAATTCTGACGATTTCAATGTCTCCATCTATTTGGCCTTCAAAACTTCAAGGATTATAATTGTACACAATAGTAAAATAGCATCATCAGCGCAGAAACAACAGCACACCACAGCGCCCCACTTTTTATCAATTTTTCCTTTTATATCTTGCGACTTCCCCGCCTTGCATCAAACAATGGTTCTTTGGGCCAACTGGCCCGGAAGTCGAGGCTGTGCCGAAGACTCTTCAAATATCTTTGCAACGCTTCACCGTTCCTATGGCGCACGCTGGGTCAAGATGTTTCGAGTTCAAATGCCTCACATGTTCACCCCAAATCATCCCTATGAATGTCTTTTGATTCGGCATGACATGGCATCATACTGTGTGACATTTGTCCGTTTCACCGAGTCACTCCAAAGAAGGGCGCAGTAGTGAGAAGTGCAGAAACTGACTGAGGTGATACCTTTGCTGCAGCTGGAGAAGGGCAAATCGAACCTTTGTGCTCATTTTTTCAGTTCATTCCAATGTTGGATTTCAAAAATGCTGAGACCTTTGTATCCGAGGTATCCAACCAATCAACCGACTTAGAACCCTAAAGAACATGTCATGAAAACATTCAAAATTGGAGATGGGTCACACTGTAGTTCCCAACACATCTGGCTCAAACGTTCGCACTCTTTGCAGAGTCAAAGAGAGGTCCTTGAAAGCGGGATCAATGGATCAATCTCTTCAAAGGCACAGTTTCCAATGTGCCCAAGTCTACGTCTACATATGTCTATGTCTGTGGGAGGAAAAATGCGTCTACGTCAAAGACACGCTAGGCCAAGTAGGGCTTTCCATGGCTTGGTTGCCATTTCACTGGCTTTTTGCTTGGGGCATAGTGTTCAAACAGCTTCTACGATGCCCGCGTGGCCATGTCACATCCTCCACTTCCTACATGTCTTAGCATGTCGCGTCTTTCAGCCCGTCCTGCAAGACTTTCTTCGCCAAGCTCAAGTCCTCATAGCATTCCCCAAAGCTGGCCTCATCCACCTTCCAGCAATTCGAGTGCGCAGCACAGCTTCGAATTTCAGATGTTTGATGCTTTCTGCTTCATGCCCAGGATTAATACCCCCAGGATCCCCCAGGTCTATCTGGGAATCTGGGCTTACGTGGGTTTATAGGGTACCATTTTGGTAGGAGACCATCACTTTCCGGGGTTTCCTGATTAACAAAGGCTCACCCAAAAAAACATGCTGAAATCATGCCTCTGAACTTGAAAATGAAGTCTTGTATATAGTTTCTGCAAGATTTGTGTTGTAGAAATCTGCGGTGTGCGTCACAATGTCGCAACATCGTGCTGAATGCAAACAATGAAACAAGTTCCTACTCTCTTCTCGCGTCTTTTCTGTTATCCCCTCTCAATCAATCCCTTTCATGCTACCTTCATGCACCTTCTTCCGTACCGCTTCTCTTGTCGTCTCTCATGCTCTTGTCTTCCCTCTGTTTTCTCTCCTCTCTCCAGTCTTTTCATTCTCTTCTTTTCTCTCCTCTTCTCTCTTGTGTTCTTCTCTTCTCTGCTCTCTTCAGGCCTCTCCTCGGTTTCTTCCCTCTCCCCTCCTCTTCTTGTGTCTTCTTTTCTTTCCTCCCCGCTTCTACCTTTCCTTTCATTCACTTCCTAGTTCCCTCGTGTTTTCTGTGCTTTGTGTTCTGTCACTCTCTCTCTCCCTCTTCTCTCAGCTTTCCAGGGTTACCGGTTCGTGCAAAAATGCCACGGAAAGGATTGGACAGGTTTCAATTGTGAAACTCTTTTTCAACTACTTTTTGTCTGTTGTCTGCTCTGGTCATGCCAATTCAACTGCCCTCTACTCGATTCTCTTGTCACCTCTTGACTCTTGGCCTCTAATCTCTTCTGGCTCTTCTCACCTTTACCATTCTTTTACATAGCCCTACCTGAGGAGTTCAGCTCTACTCAACTCGGCTCTACATTCTCTGCCTGCGATTCTCCCATTCTTCTTCTTCATTCTCTCCTCTCTTTTTAAGTCTACTCAACTCTGCTCATCTCATCTCCACTCTCTTCGGGTCTTCTCTACTCTCTGCTCTTCTCTGCTGCACTCTTCTCTATGTGCTTTATCCTTCTCTGCTCATCTGTCTCTCTGCTCTTCTTTAGTTTTCTGCGTTCTATATTTTTCTGCTGTACTATTATCTACTCTTCTTTCTCTTCTGGGATCTTATTCTCTTCATAGTGCTCTCTTCTTTTCTTTATTATTTTCTCTATTACTTCTCTCTTTTTTCTCTTTTTTCTCTTTTTTCTCTTCTCTTTTTTCTTCTTGTTTGCTCTGCTCTTTGGGCTGCACTCTTGCTCTCCACGACTTCTACCAAACCGAAACTTTCATCCTGCAAATGTAGGGGACAAATTGCATCGAATTGTTGCTTTCATTGGGGCACGGGTCAAAAAAGCCAAGGATAGGCTATTCCATCCACGGTTACACCATGTCACTCCAGAATCCCACGGCAGCAGAATGATTTGGCAGTTTGCTATGCCGTCTGAAGCCACTGAAGACTGAAGACTCTGTGCCTGCACGCCAACAATGGCTGAAACCACCGCTGCTGCATCCGGGACGGCCTCAGCCTGCACGCTTGAGGAAATAACAAGGAGATGAAGGAGATGGAAATGACAAGAAAAGACAAACAGAAGAGCTGAATTGTTTGATCAAATTATGAACCGTCACTGCAAACAAACACCATTTGACGCGTGTGCCAGACTTCGGTACTTTGAAGCCCCTTCAAGTGTGCTACAACCTCATCGATAGACATAAAAACAAATGTTAACACATATCATATGTATACATCTATCATCATCTGTCTGTGACAATGTGTTACGACTTCTTCCGTTTCCAAGATCTTTTTCAAAATGGTTCTTTTCACTGTGTCTCCGTTTTTCGTGGGAAGCTGCAAATCACAAAGCTGTCTTCATGGAGCCTCTGCTGCCATGAGCGTCAAATTGGAAGCCCTGTGATGTCCTCTTGAACAATGCTTGGACATTGCCCACACCCCTGAACACGATGCATGCTAACCTTCTTAGCGCACATGTTGCTTGCGCCCATCCTAGGATCGCCCCTAAGCTTGGCCCAAACACACATGCCCTACTATTGCCCTACTAGATCTACCAGCTGTAAACGCACACATCGAAACTGTATACTTGGCCTGGTTTGAACTGATCTGATGTCATGATACAGTATTTGATGATATTTCATGTGATTCCTCTGGCTGCTGGAGCAAATGGTCGAGTCGAATCAACTGGCGATTGAATTCTGAAGCACATGAACTGGCTAATTATCACGGCCAAAGAGCTTCAAGGCCAAGCAAATGTACTGTAATCACAAGACGCTCTGGCAAAAACGGTTGCAAACAAATTGTTGATGCGCATGTTCTATCATTGTCTTCTTACCCATGTACATGTGTAACTTGAAAGGAGGCCATTTGGTCAAGGAGGGCAAAGCAAAGACCAAGGCACGAGCGGAGGACTCAAGCCACAAGATGCCACAAAAAACGCACGTGAACAAGTCTATGAATCTCCCTAAATTGCTGCCCAAGCCCAATGGGGGACACTCAAATTTGCACCGCACAAATGGCTGGAAAATGCCACAGCAAGATCAAGAAGGCCTGTCATATGCTTGGCAGATACATCACAGATCCCCAAATGGTATCAAATCGTTGCAGGTTGCATCCTTACACTGCCGAACCGATTCGTCCGAGCCTCCCAGTCGTAGAAACTCTCGTGTGTCAGAGGCGAAAAGGCCGCCCGCCATGACCGGGGACTTGGCGGGAAGTGTGCCATCTGGACCGTTGTCTGCCTGATATGGATCCTGCAGTGCTGAAACGACAAACATGCACATCATGCACAAGGAAAGAAACACATACGTACACCGCATAAACAAATTCTCTTCACATAGCTACGCCAAAGTCTAGTGTACTTGACCTGGATCCTGGGCGATCATATTTAGAGGTCTTTAGCAAAAACATCTAGTGTCACATGAGTCGCCCATAAGTTTGACAGCTTGAGGCAAGCGCCTGGCCCAGCGTCCATGAAAATCCTGTGTCAAAAATCGAGCTCTTGTTCCAATACTTTTTCAAAGAGAAGAATGAATGAATTGAATGAAGATGAGTCATGTGAGAGAAAAAAGACAGACAGATAATTTGCGAAGGATTTTCTGATGTCAAATGTCAATCGTGGGTCTTGTTCCCGGAATGGGTCTCTTCCGCGCCTAAAACGCCAAGACCGCCGCCCAGTCTGTACTCCAAATCCTGGAGGGGACCAACACGATGGCATTCTAGCACCTAGCGTTAACACTGTTTTCGGGAATGCATTTTATACGCGTCAAAGTTCGTACAAACAGGAAGCAAACGGACCCATCATGTCCCACCCCGGAAGTCAGTCATCGGCTCCGATCGTGTCGATGCTGGGGACAACCACATGACGCTTGTCCTGCAGACTTTGATGCGATGCTGTGTGCCATAAGACTTAGAGAAAAATTTGAAAATAGAAAGTTTGGAAAAAGCATCCACAGAATCCACATCTGAATCTCATTTGACCATGCCAGTTGGGAAATCACAAGTTCCCGCTGCTCTGAAGATTAGAGTGTTGAACGGCTAGAGTAAAGTTACAACATGTAAAAACCTACCCATGGACATCCACTTGCACATGTAAAAAGATACGGTGAAAGGTTGAAGAAACTAAGCAGCCTTTTCAAACATCCAAAAGGTGGTAAGACATGTTGAAATTGCCTATCGCAAACCCCGTAGCCCGGGGCGGGTCCTCTTTGATCCGAGCCAAGATCGGTTCCAGCCAGCCTTTTGTTGCCTGCTGACATCTGCTGACATCTGCTGACATTGAATTCTCTCTAGGCTTTCTTGGTACAGGAATTCCTGTGCCTCGATGTGGCTATCCAAGAAAACCGTGACTTCAGCTGTTGATCGCCACACTCCTTCCATCCGAGCCTCGTGCTGCAAACACGAAAAACAAAAACAAGCTACCGCACGGTACCAGCACAAGTAGAAAGCATCTGAAAAAGTATGAAAAAGTCATCGTTTCACTTTCACATGTTTCATTATGTCTGACCATGTGATCACCATGATTGATTAGTCATCATCCCCTCGAAGCTTCTCCCAAAGTAGAATGCTTGATTCAAATGATAAAGATTAAATTGTGATATGCTTATATATATATATACATGTGTGTGTGCAAATATCTTAAGGATACATAACACCTCTATTTACTTATTGTTTTCTATTCATCTACTATATTGCTTTAATTAAGTTGTTTTTAATGTTCTTAATTCAAAATCTAGTTCTCTACTTATGCTGAGGCAGTGGTCGCGCGCACTGTGCATGCTAGCTTTCAGCAACCTGCGCAGCCCCAAGCTGAGAAACCACGAAACTGCGCGCATCTGATCTTTCCACCGAAGCTGTCCCAGTGGGCATCCATCGCTAGCAGAAAACTGACATCCGGGCGGTGCACCACTGCGCTGCCTACAGGAAAACTTCTAATTCCAGCTACTTTGAGCATTCTGGATCCGGTGACGATCTCGCTTTTACGATCAACCCCGATCTGCAGTCTCGGTCAGTCTTGGGATCTTTTTCGCCCGCAATCCATTCGCAATGCCCATCCACAACCCCTCCAAACCACAGCCGCATGCGCAGATTGTTCTTGCATGCTCTTGCGCAGCGTGCGGTGCCTGCAACCTGCTAATATCTGCTAATCCTCTGCCCCACCACCCCCAGCCGTGCCCAGCCCTCTCGCCCCACATCCTCGAGTCAATTCCGGGGCTTGCAAAAGGAATTGCAGGAAAACAAATGGACAAATGATACCCAACGGGAACCATACGGACAAAAGCATTAAAATCGCTGACGAATGCTGCTATGAGTTTTACGTTGAGCAAGCGTCCACAAGTTCTTGACCCGATGAATTTCCTAAATTTGGAGATTGAGAACCCATCAAATTCATTAATTATCACCAGCAGAAATTCAGAAACCAAGGATTCAGCGCGGCCACTGAAACGAGAGCCAAGTTACCAGCATCAAGCCTGTCGCATTCAGAACTGTCAAGCAAATGCGTTCTCAACAAGGGAGCAAGAAACCACAAACAGCCCTAAACATAACGCACACGACCGCATATATGGTCAGTTGCAGTAGTCTTCAGATGCTCTTTGGCTGCAAGGTGCGTCTGCATCTAATCGATATCTACCTTACACTCGAGCTGTGTAAACGGAGTCCCACTGCAATGTCTACCCCCATGACACGTTTGTGCAGCGTCTGCATCTGTGACCCAACCGGAGTAAGGACTAAACGCACAGTGGTGATCATTGGCCGATGGGCATCCTATGGGCACTTGGTTGGCAGGGGTCAAGTCTCGCTTAGAGGTGCTATGCTGGGCCGTGATCTCGTGATGGCGAGGGGTAGTCCAAGAGCACATAAACTGTTATCATGTCTTCCTCATGTGTTCATGTCATGTTTTTGGTTACGGTTTTGATGTACTCAGAGACTCGGAATTGGGTTTCTTGAGCTTGCTATCGATATCTAACTGGTAGTTCCATGCAGTTACCTGTATTATTCTGTACCGTTATGGTGTCATCAGATATCATCTGACCATGAGCTCCCTGAGCCTCTTGAAGCAGCCTCTTGCAAAATTCTCACCGCCATGCCTCGTCGCTCTTTGAGTCGAACCAATCGGGTCTTTGGCAACGCCTTCGCGGCCGTGACATTTCCACCCCTTCGGAGGTCTCCTTTGGGTCTCCTTTGGGGTCACTGTTTGGGTCACCTCCTCTAGACATCTCTAGACTCTATCCTTCTCATCTTTCCTGGTGCACATCTGTTAGGATGGGCAGTGTCAGCCTCTCCTTTTCAGAATATGTGAAAATATTGCACTGAACAAACCTTTAAACTTGAGCGTGCATGCATGACAGTCTGCATGTATGCGACTGTGTGTTTCTATGTGCGGGTCTAGCTGTGCGCCTTGGCATTTGTGAATATAATTATGCACGTCTGCACGCATGCATGCTTGCCAGCGCGTACGTATACATTCTGTGTGTGTACACCTACTTATCTGTAAGTATTTAATTATTTGTTATTTATGCATTGATGTATGTATATGTGCCAAAGTATGCATTTTGTACGACGGCAGTCCTACAAAGAAAGCTTTTTCAAAGGAGGTTGCACCTTTCGAGTGAGAAGCCACCAAAACAAACACGAAACCTGTCATCCATCTGTGAGCTTCTCTCTTTACTTGAGGCCACGGTGAATTGACGAAGCTAGCATGGCAAGCCGAATGAAATAAAATGTGGCATGGAGGAAAATAAAGGCAGGGATCTCTGTGCTGCAATTATTCCATGAGTCGGACGCTTGACTTCCAAACTTCCTTCAATGTACGGTTGTGTGATGTATGCGATTCTATGGGAACCCATGTATCTTATGATCTTGTTCTATGCATCCCCGACTACAGCATGTACAGTAAGAGTTCATGTATTTATTGGTATGCACACAGATGGTGCCTCGAGTGCGACACATGATATGATGTTCGGTGTGCTGTTCTGAGTTCCCTGGTCTCTCAGAGTCTGTCAGATCACCTCTTTTGCAACCGACCTTGACATAATTGGAGAGTTCATCTTGCAAGCGCACCCTGCGGAAGTCGTGAAAGGGAGTGTGACTCTTATGAGTGGATCCCTGGATCTTGCCATCTAAATCTAACATCAAACAGAGAGATCCGTTGCTCTCAATGCAACTGCAAAGGACAAGCAAGACAGGAATATCAAAACCTGCCGAGACAAAGTTGTTTTTGCAGAAACTTTGCAGCAATTCATCAGCACGTTTTCTTCCAGTTCATGCTGCCGGATCAACGCGCGCACCACGCAGGTTTGCAGAGCTTCCCAGGTTCTCATGTCATCCGTACACATACGAATGCATTTGGTATTGGTTGTGACAATGAATCAAGGGAGAGTTTGGTAGAAAAGCGTGGCAGCTCTGGTACATTGTAGAAGATAGCTCTGTCTGTTTCTGTGATCGGTTGAAGAGAGCGCCTCGCATAGCAATCAGCTTTTGCGACCAAGCGATCGAAGGGCTCACACGTGTTGGAAAACAAATGTTGTTCCGCAACGTGTGATCATTCTCAGCTGTGCTTCTCAGATGCCACTTTGCTATCGAACAAACCTTGGCAATCGAAAGGATAGAAGCACGCTCTGACTTTGACAAGCACGAGATGGACAACAATGGACAAAGCTCAAGTTGAGGGCTTCTGAGAGATCTCTTGAAGAAAGGCTTCTTTTCTCTCTGGCGGAGCTATGGCTGCCTGGCCCCCTCGGACTGAAGCGGATGGCTGTGGAATATTACCTCTGCACAAGTTCAATCCAAGTGATCCAAAAGTGACCCAAGTAATTCCAAGATATTCCAAGATATTCCAAGTACATGGACGTGAACTTAAGTGAACTAGGATCATCTGAGATCATCTAAGATCTCCCCTGAGTGATATCCAAGGCAACCTGAGAGAAAGTTGGTGGCTTATGATGGCCTCGCCCTTGTCCTGATATGACACGATGGTGTCGATATATGGGTCACAAACATGTACTTTATTGGCTCCCACAATGTGAACAGAAAACTTGTCTGTCTTTCTTGCGGTATATATGCTATGGATCTTTGGAACATTGACCGCCATTCGAAATCAATTAATCTATCTTCCTATGACTTCCTTCGATGAAACAAATTGATACAGCAAAACAAACGGAAGAATATCGGAAATGATGCCTGAAACGTTGATACAAAGGCTGTACAAGCACACTTTACGGATGCCATCATTCACTCCTGCAATATGATGCAATAAGTTAGTATCAAAAAATCCGTAATCAGTCATCAGCACGTCGTGACACGTCCGGCAGGAGCATGACTTGAGCCATTGTCAAGCCAAGAAATGTTCGGTTTCACCTAGCAGGGCCTGAATACATCAAGTTCTTGGGTAGATCAATTTGCAAAACCAGGGCGTCAGGATACTCTAGTGGAATCCGCATCTTTCCAATACTTTGCGAATGTCAATTTGAAAAATAGCGTAGTGTCGTTTGTTGGATTGATTGACAAATTCTGGAAGCCGAACGTCAAAATACCAATAACACTTGATATTGATGGTTTTCGACCATATGAGAGCAAAGTCGGCATGCAAAAGGCTTGAATTGAAGCAATTGACAAATCAACAAGTATAATCACATACTCTCCTCCACAAACTATAAAATTTGTGTTTATTGGATTGCTGCACATTGATGCATAACAAGAGAGGTACAGCTCGCCTTGTTCAAACTCTGATGCCCATTGTGTCTCACCTTTCCAGCAGTCAGCTAGGCATTGAAGACCGGAAGGATTTGGGCCCTGGCACCTATGAGAAATCGCACGTCGTAGATGTCACAGGCACAAAAGAAGAAAAGAGACAGCTTGGAGAGGTTTAGAGATGCTAATAGATGTTCACATTCAACTCCAGGACATACCCAACTTAAGACTGTGCTTTGTGCCCGTGCGATGCTGCAGGTGGCAGCGCCATTGTTGCCCCGAAGAAAGGGGCTCAAGGAAGTAGTTGGGGAGCAGCTAGCAGCTTGCTTCTCGCGGTGGTTCTCAACTTACCAGTTGGTCAGAAAGGCACCTGAAACAAATCGCTGAGAAACAGGACGGGCCATGCACACGTATAAAATTGTACTAATTTCTTTCACACAACAGTGCGTCGTGGGCTTGACACTGCCAGTATTTCAAGCTATGGTCCACATGGGCCTTTCCGATCGTCGGCAGTTGGGGCCAGGGCCTATCACACCTAGCAACCTTGACCAGCTTTCACTCCAGGCTTCCCTCTCAGAGCCGTGTCAATTGACGCTGGGCTGCGCTAATCTGCATAGATTTCTCTCATATTGATGTACTGCAATCTGTCTTTATATGGGGTATATATGGTCCAGTGTTGCCACCCCCCCTCCCCCCTGTGTTTACTTTTTAACCATGTTCCCCATGTACCTACGCAATGTCACTTGTAGTTGTTCTCAGTTGAATCACAACATGTTTATCATGCACCACATGCGTGCATGGCTCAAGACTTAGCAGCTGGCAGCCTAGCGCAGTAAAAAGAACCGCAGCTTGTGCGCAGTTCTCGATCCAGTAAGTCTTTCAGGGATTCCCCAAGTGGAATAACCCCCTTCAAGTGGTAGCGGAGCTATTGCTCCTATCCGTTTCCGGATTAGACTACCGTGAAAGCTCTATCCGATTAACGGATTGCGGGCAACGTAGCTTTGTAGCGCCATGGTACAAATCTACAACATGGACGGATCAGAAGATGAGCTCATCCCCGATGACCACGAAACAGATCCGATTGAAGCCGCCCTCGCGGCAGAGGAATCAGCACCACATGGGGTTCGCATGACGCCCAAGATGCCACCTACGTTTGACGGTCAATCGTCATGGTTCGAGTATGAGGACCTCATTGATGATTGGCTTGGCATCACAACTCTGCCACCAGAGCGACATGGACCTAGCCTAAAGAATTCCCTTGTTGGCGCCGCCGCATTGTACAAAAACATGTTAGATAATGTTCAACTGAGAAATGCCGAAAACGGCATCACATACTTCAAGGATACATTGCGGCCATTTTTCGTGAAAGGAACAAACCATGTGTTCCTTTATCGTTTTCTGACCTTCTTTCGACTTTATCGCGGACACTTAGAGCTTGTACATTGGATAGGCAAGTTTGAAATCACACTCCGTCGATTGAGGGTAGCATGGAACGATCTTTTAGATGTGACTCAGGTACCGCAGATCAACAGTCCAGACTTCAACAATCTGTTGACCCAACAACAACTTGCAGCATTACAGGCAGAAGCAGATGTTGAACGTCGCCGTGAAATGGCGGAAACCCTGAGAAACCAACACATCCAAAACTTGAGAGATCAACACAACAACAACTTTCCGTTTACGGACAACTTAATCGCCCTACTCTTCCCCGCCTTTGCGGAATTGAATGAGCAACAGAGAGAGAGGTTTGTCTCAAGTATGTCTCTTCGCCAGATAGATATGCAGGCTTATACATATCTCCAGGTGAAACAGCTTCTCATGGAGCTATTTGCAACAACACGCACAGGCGTCGCTGACCCATTACTCCGGCATAACCGGAGGAGCACCTTCATTGTTCTGGACGAGGGAGACCTCGATAATGAAGATGGGTATTGGGTACAGGACGCCGACACCGGCGAAGAGGGCTTCGTATCTCTTTATGCCGAAGATGATTTCTGGGTGTACATGGCAAGGACCAATTCGTATACCCGTCGCCGGGTGAAGGGACGCAGCTTCAGACGAAACAAGGGCAAAGGAAGAGGTAAATCTAGAGGAAAAGGAAAAGGAAAAAGACCAGGTTTCAGACCCAGGTCAAAAGGCAAAGGCTCAGCACACTATGGCGACGACCAATCGCATACAGGATCCTCGTATGACCAAGAATGGCAATGGCAACCAGATGCCTTGTATGGAAAGAAAGGAGGAAAAGGAAAGAAAGGAGGCAAGAAAGGCGGAAACAAGGGATTTCAGCAGTACAATCCATTCAACAAGGGCGGAAAGGAAGCTTTCAAAGGAAAAGGCAAGGAAAACAAGGGCAAACCAATGCAGCCCCAGCTTGCCAACGTAGCAACGAGCTCCTCCGCTACACAGCAACCTGATCATCCGGTTCAGCAGACATCCGCCGCCTCTCACGAGGATACTTGGTACACCGATGACGGTTGGTCAGAATGGCATCATTATGATGATTCATACTTTGGAAATTGGACTGAAGACCAATCTTGGAGTTGGAATTACTTCGTAGAGGTTCGGTCAGACCAAACAGATCAAACAGCAGATCAGAATCATGAAATGTTTAGCCGTTCTTCCGGCTCATTGTATCAGAAGATCAGTGCATTCTGCACCACCACCGTTGGTGGTTACATTTTTCTCGTGTGGAACATTTTTCTTTCGTGTGTGTTCATGCCACTCCTTTCATTCACATCCTCATATCACAGTTTCTACACAGTCGATGAAGAAGGTGAAGATTCATCCGATATCCCGGATACTGCCTTACTCAACGTCGATAGTTCAGTTGAACAATGTCTCCTTTGCGAATATGTTGATCTTAAGCAGAACCCCACGTTTGTTATTCTTGACTCAGGATGCACACGTGCAATGGGTTCACGTTACGCCGTAGACCGGCTTGTCACTGCATGTCGAAGACACCCAAGATCATCATGTATCGCATTTTCAACTGAACCCTGTCGCAGCCATTTTTCCTTCGCCAACGGAGAGCAATCACATGTCACTGAGCGACTAATTATTCATCTTAAGAATGATCAATCCGCCACCGGATGGATCACAACATCTGTGGACATCCTTGACAAGGGCCAGGTTCCAATTCTTTTTAGTGTTGAGCAGATGCGGAACTTGAGGATGAATATCGAGCATACTCCGGTAGGTGAGTTCTTGACATGCCCATTGTTTGGTATGAAGAGAGCAGCCCTTGCGGTTAGCACATCTAACCATCCGGTCCTCGATATCATGTCCTTAGCACTTTCAGTGAGGAAGCCAAATCATAGTTTCGCTACCGTCTTTGCGGTCACTTGCCCAGCATGTTTAGGAAAGCATCGACCACATACCTACGCTGATGGATGTAACAAATCAGGAAGCAAACCATCGACATCCAAGAAGAGTCCTGCAACATCCATATCAAAGACAGAACCTAAGGAAGAATCAAAAGAGAAGTCAACAGCAAGCAGCAGTAGTGGCGCCGATGCCGGCAAGCGACTGCGACGGACCAGAGTTTTTGCTCAACCTGATGCACCTCTTGGTGAACCGCCTGGACCTCAGCCTACGGATCCTCCTCCAGAGGAACAGGAACTTTTTCCGGATCCAATAGATCCTCCAGAACCGGTTGATGGTGAACGTGAAGAACACTCTGAAGAACCACCGGTTAAAGATGAACCTAAGGTTGAAGTCAAGATTGAAGAGAAAAAGGAACATGCACCAAAGATGAAGTTACCACTGGCATTGCAACGTATTCATGACAAGCTTCAATCGCCAACCGAACTACTTAAACTTCATCTCAAACATTATCATATGTCCACAGAACAATTCAGACGAAGAACGTCAGCACTCAAATTGCCGAAAGAAATTTATGACAAGTATGACTTGATCACTAAACAGTGTGACACATGTCAGAAGTCAAAGATTGCTCCTTCAAGATCAAAGGTTTCAGGAATTCGCAGTGAAGTGTTTGGTGAACTCTCATTCATTGATCACGGTGAGATCAAGCTTGATGATAGATCAACACTTCAGTTCCTTTTAATCTTTGACGGTGCAACGTCACTTTCCACGGCATATGTTGTGCAATCAAGAACAGATGCAGAGACCATGTCATTGTTGCTTGACTATTTTGAAACTTATCAACTGAATCCAAAGTATATTGTTGGAGATCAAGCACTCATGACACAGGCAATGGAATCGTTCTACAATCGGCACAACATCCGACCTATCGGATTAGGACCTGGTACTCCATGGCCAAATAGAGCTGAAGCCGCCATCAGAATGTTCAAGAAACAGTTGACCCTTATGCTACATGCTCTTAAGGAAGATCCAATTCTTTCCAATGTAACTTATCGTCAAGTCGTCAGACAAGCTGCACTTGCACGTAACAGCATGGTTACATTTGGAGGAGTAACACCCTTAGAGCTAGCATTTGGTCGTCGACCGGCGGACATAACTTCTCCAGAGACCATGGAGCCGAATCAGCTCACATCCGAGGCACCGGAACCTGAACACCGTCTGAGTGCACTTCGTCATTTGGCACAAAAGAAATATTTAGAAGCCAAACAATCAGATGACATCAAAAAGGATATAGCATCTAGATTGCAATTCAGTGAAGGACCATTCTTTCCGGGAGACAAGGTGTTTTATTGGACTGAGGATAAATCAAAAATCAAATCAGATGGTTCGCATTCTGGCACATGGATCAAAGGCAAATTAGTATCCGTAGACGGATCTATGGTAGGCATAGATTTAGGAACACGGATTCTCAAGGTCAACATCAGCAAGATACGCAAGGATCACAATCCAATTGAAGATGTTGATGTGCCAATTGATCCAGCCGTACTTGCGGCGAGCACAGTAGATCCTGCAGTTTTAATTCAAAAAGCCGATGCAATGCAGACAGGTCCAGAAACATATGTGTACGGAAGTTACACCTGGCAACCCGTCATGCGGGGTAAGATCGACTTTCTTGAACTATTTTCAGGATCAGCTCGCTTGAGTCAAGTTGCAGCCATGAATGGTTTGAGAGTAGGACAACCCATTGATCTTAGGACAGGTTATGACCTTTTGACGAGTGAAGGAAGAGCACAGTGTATGAAGATCATTGAGGAACAACGTCCTGAAGTCATTTTCATGGCTCCTGTTTGTGGTCTTTGGTCAATAATGCAGAACATCAATGATTGGTATTCAGTTGAGGAAAAGAGACGAAAGTATCTGCCAATGATTGAGTTCTGTGCCAGAGTTGCCAAGTACCAACTTTCCCATGGACGACATTTCATTTTGGAAAATCCTCAGACTTCACAGATATGGTACACCAGAGCACTTACTGAACTCCTGATGTTTGGAAATGTGACCTTTGGTACTCTTGATATGTGTGCATACGGCATGAAAGACCCTAATGGTTACTACTATTATAAACCAACATCGCTGTTGCACAGCTTCTCCGACGATATTATGTCGCCAGTTTTTAAGCGCTGCCCGAATAAGAAGCTCGGGGGTGAAATCACCCATTCGACCAACAACCGTTCACCGGTTCATTATCACCAACCCTTGGAAGGAAATGCACCAGGACACGGGAGTAGAACTAAACTTGCCCAGATTTACCCATACAGATTTTGCAGCACTTTAATCAGAACACTGTTGCCTCTAGGCAATCTCAAGGGCTTAGTCACTTCCCAGACCGGTCTGTTGGTCGATCTTTTCGAGCAGAGCTTCCAGATGTCCGAACTTTTGGACTTGAAAAAGATCCTCGAGCGTGATGAGGCACCGGTTTATACTTCTACATCGAAGGAAACATCCATTTCTGTTAAGCAACACCACATCAGCCGTACTCTAGTGTACATCAACTCACTCGCCACAGGATACATTTACGACCCACTACAACTTGAGCTTCATAGTGATGTGTCGGCCATTCGACAACGGTTTATTCCACAGATGCCATTTGAAAATGCAGTCATTCTTCATGGCACGTTGTCACCTTTGAGATTGCAGTATGGTCGTAAACATGGAGTTCTTTTAATGTGGCGTAAGAAGGATCACACACAGGTATATTTGCTGCAGCATCCACAGACCGATTTGTCGCAGTTAATACCAAAACAATGGAGTGCCATATTTTTCTGGAATAGTAGTGGTGAAGTGCCTACTCCAGCAGACAATCCAGAACCAATTGCAAACGTAGCACCACCACCTGGACTAGACCCCGATCAAAACATGCCGCCTGTTCCACCAGAAGATCCTGAACAGCAGCTTGATGACCAAATGCCACAGGACAATCCTCCACCGGATTTTCCACAACCACATGATCCGGGACCACCTAGTCCACCACATGCACCAGCACCCATTGTTCCATTCAATCCGCCGGCTGATCCACACCAGCCGCACGACCCGACACCGTCGAGTCCAGAATTAATTCCAGTTGCACCTGATGCACCTGTTGCACCTTTTATGCCACAACTTGTACCTTTCCAACCTATCCCAACAACTGTAGTTCCACCGAACATACCTGATTCACCGATGCAACATGCCACCAAACGTGATGAACCTGACCAACCCTACCCTTCGCCACCTCAGTCACCACCCCGTTCGAAAGCTCGACCGCAGCAAATGCCTGCTTCGTCTTCTCAACCCGTCTCCGGGTCACATCCTAGCAACCATTTGGGGGGTGATGTTCCGGTCTCGCAATCTTCGTCGCAACCTCCAAACCCTTTCGGTTTCAAGGATGACAATCCATTTGGTCCACTTGCTGAAGATGATGACGACTATCAAGACCCAGATGCAGCACCTTCAGGACCTGTTTTACCTTTTGCAGATGAAGATCCACCGGCACCACCTTCTCAATCAGCAAAACCTCACAGACCTCAGCAACCGAAGCCTTTACAACAAAGACCTCGTCCCAAGGCTTCACCAAAAACCTCACCTCAACCTTCACAACCTTCTCCTCAGCTTTCGCACAACTCACATCCTTCACAGCAATCTCAGATTGAAACAGTTCCGTATGAGGAGGAAGAAGAGGAAAGTGAGGATGATGATGACACTGACGATACCCTGGACTACAATGACCTGTGCATTGATGAAGATCATTGGAGCTCACTCACAGTAGAGCAAAAGATATGTAGCAACACAGGATCGTTTACCGTTCCACGGTACATTGACGGCAGTGCCATACCAATGAAACAAGTTCACTCATCAACAGATTCCCTTTCAAGCTTCGCCATTCGGCGAACCAACATGTACAAACCAACAAGAAGAAAAACAAAGTCAGACATCATTGAGGAGTACAACGGAATCGATGATGATGACAAATCATTTTTGACCTTGTATCAGGTAGCCGATTACGGCTCTTTGCTAGTAGGCAAGAAAAGAAAGGAAGCAACGCAACAAGAGAAACGTCAACTAGCAAAGCAGTTCCTTGATGCCAAAAAGGCAGAATGCAAATCGTGGATTGACAATGATGTTTTTGATCTTGTTGACATGCGGAAGACTCATGTTAAAAACTTTGTTTATGGTCGTTGGGTTCTTACTGTGAAGAAAGATAAAGATGGCAACTTCCAGAAGTGTAAGGCCCGCTGGGTTCTCAAGGGATTCCAGGATAAACAAAAGAATTCCCAACAGACCGATTCACCGGCCGCTTCAAGATCCGGTTTCCGTTGTTGTGTCCAACTTGCAGCGAATAAACAATGGAACTTCTACCATATGGATTTGAAGACGGCATTCTTGCAAGGTGAAATCTACGATGAGTCCCGTGACATCATTTGTCAAATTCCACCGGAATACGGTTATCCACCATACATTGGGGCCCGTATGAAGAAGTCCGCCTACGGACTAAATGATGCACCCCGTAGATGGTGGCAGATTGTTG
>VSDK01022793.1:81209-131209 GCA_009767595.1 Symbiodinium kawagutii
AAGGTTGACAAGACATTGAAAGATAACATAAGCTGTACCCCTGCCATGCACACCGCCTTTCGGTCAGTACTTGGACAATTAAATTGGTTACAAAGCAGGACACAGGTACATCTATGTTACAAATTTTCCAGATGCGCTTCAGCAGCTTCTAAACCGACTATCGGTGATGTTAGAGAGATCAACAAAACAGTTCGAACCCTCAAGTCAAATTACATTGATGCTCGTTTCTGGCCGCTCAACGGCAATCATCGGATACTTGGTATTCCAGATGCATCTTATCGTAACAACGCAGACAAGTCTAGCCAGAGAGCACATGTCATTTTTCTTGCTGAAGATAGGGTTCTAAACCGTTCTACCGGTTATCAATCTTCCAAGACACCCAGAGGTACCACCAGAGGATCAATCATTGATTATGAATCCCACAAGATCACAACCACAACTCAGAGTACCACTGTGGCTGAACTCAATGCATTAATGAAATGTTTTGGCAGTTGTCTTTTTATGAGAGCCCTCTGGGCAGATGTTTCAGGAGAAGTCATCAAAATTCATATGCGCACGGACGCCAACAATCTCGTGACGACGGCTCAAACCACGCACTTTCCGGAACAGAAGGAGACGCATCATCTTATTCAGATGCTGAGGCACGAATCTAACACGGGTCAGTTAGAAGATTTGAGTCATGTTTCGTCAGAGTTTTGTTTGGCAGATGCCTTAACTAAACACACAGCTAAGCCAGATCAACTTATTCACAGCATCAGTACAGGCCAGCTTGATCGTGTTGACATGCATCCACCATTCCGCGCACTCCTGAAACACAAGGCATTTGCCACAGCTTGGATTATCCAGCACTTGCAGGAACCACATTTGATCACAGAATTTCTCAATGAAGATGTCAGTGAACACATTTATGCAATGTTTTATAGTCAAGAGTAATTGTTGTCTCAAGAAAATTTGTGTCTGCATTTTCATTTCGACACTTGCTTGCCCTTGTATGGGCAAACCCAGCTATGGCAAAGGATATGACCGTCCTCGCGGTCCAATAGGCAGCTATGGCCAGAAGGGCAAGGGCTCTTATCGACCTTATCGTCCGCCAACGGACTATCGACCAGACTATTCTCCTGATGACCGCCGACTACGGCGACCAACACCAACTTGGCAAAATACCAGAGAAAGGGCCGCAGCAGCCGGACCAGGATCAGTCACCCGCGGACCGGATATACTGATTGACCGAGGCAGTCAAAACACGTCCTTTTCAGCCGCAGCCGGCAAAGGTTCAGAGAGAAGAGCAACATCAAGCCGGCCGCCAGGTAAAGGCAGAGGAAAAAGGGACGAAGAACGCCCACAGAGGACATATGGTATGAAAGAAATTTTTGATGGCAAAAAGAAAGACCATAGCCGACGCATTAGTACGCAATTTGCAACATGTTTTCGTTGTGCACTTGCAGGTGATACCGGTATTAACGGTATGGATGAAATTGGAAGAATGCAGACCAATGAGTACTTCATCAAAATGTCAAAATTCTTTGCATGGTGCTTCCGACATACGGAATATCTCCATAGCGACGGATCATTATCCATTCCAGAACTCTTTGAAGCAGATCGTTTTTCAATGCATTACAATAATTGCAAGAATGCAGTGATCCAACATGCCAATTCCGTCATCGGAAAGAAGATCCCAGACGAGTTACTCCCAATTCAATTCAAGGCTTTGAACAAAGAACAGTTTGGGAGCAATTTTGCGATTTCAACATGGATTGGAACCGTACATGCGGTTTTGTACAATGAGAAAGGACGTCTGGAGATTGGTTTTTGTCAAAAATGGGAGAAAGGTCAACTCCCAGAGCAATGGTACACCATGCCGGACCCTCAGGATCCTCAAGCCTTCGAGCTTCTGAATGTGGCCATGCCCGATCTTCCGATTGGTTTTCCTGAGGGCCGTATCCGGCCATTCCACTGAGATTTCTACAACCAAGGTTGTGTACGTTGCTCCACCAGAAGCCAGTCGTTCGCAAAGACTTGACAGAGAAGCATTTGCCGTCCACGGCACGACGCATCGAGCTCTCAAGGGAATCATGGAAAAAGGACTTATCCCAGGTGGACCCAAGTCCGTCCGAAATGACACGCACTTCCTGGATGAGAGAGCTCTCCGTGGTCCGCACTTGCGTGACACAACAGAAGTCTTGATTATAGTTTTACCTTCTATTCTTGAAAATTACAGCTCAGTGAAGTCCAAGAACCAATATATTTTGACTCAAGAAACTATTCCGTCTACGGAATTTGCAGCCATTTGGGACTTCACCACGTGTTACTGGCAGACGCCTCCAGATCATTCCATCTTGGCCGAGTGGCAAAACTGGAAACGTGGCGATGACCCTCATCGACCACTTACAAATCTCATGTTTGCACAGACCCTCTGGGACTTGCAACAGGAAGAGCAGTCAAAGAATATGTCAAATTTCCAGAAGCTTGCCGAAACCGAAAAACGGTTCAGGGCAGAGTCCACTCGGGCACCAATTTATGCCGCTTTACTCGGCAGAACTGACGCAGAGCCCAGGACGAAGGTGGAGAACACCGTCCTGAAGGAAGAACCTGACGAAGATCACAGCGTCAAGAAACCAACAGCTCCGTCTTCGCGGAAGAATCCAAAGACCACATCAGATCTCCTTGCCAGGACCCTAGGACCCATCATGAAGTGCAGGGATGAGATCGATGCATGGCTTAATGATAAATCAGAAGAGAAGTGGACGATGGTCATGAACAAACTCGAGGCAGAACTGAAGACCGACCCAGCGTCAAAAGAACAGGCAATGGATGAGATCATCAGCACACTCCTTGCCCAACTCCGTTCTTCCGGAGGAGATGAAAAGAAATTTGAATCAGCCGCATCCGGCTCCGGAGAAGCTCCAAAGCGCGTTCGACCAACACCTGCAGATCGAAAGGATCCAGTTCCACCAGTTCCAGGTAGAAGCAAAAAGGAACAGGACAGGTCAAGATCGCCTTCCATGACAGGGAGAAAGAAGGAGCCGAATCCGGCTGCGAAACAGATCTTTGAGGACGCAAGAAGAGCCCAGGCAAAGGCAGAGCCAAGACCGGAGGTATCATCAAGCAGCTCAGCATCGCGTCCATCAAAGTCAGCAGGAAAAGGAATCTCCGTACCCGGAGGACACTTTGAACGCAGATATAATTATACCAGACAGAAAGACCAGGTTTACTGCGAAAAGTGCCAGAATAGAGAAGGCGTTCAATTTTGCCGCAATTGCGGCTTGTTCGTGTGTTTCGCACGCATGAAAGAATACACCTGCAACTGTGGTTCACAGTTTCTTGATCACACCATTTCGCAGCGACCACCTGAACCTGTCATTCCTGAACAGGAGATTAGAAAAATGAAAGAAAAACTTAAGGATATCCGACATTTCGGATGGCAGCCTTCTGAAGCAGCAGAATTCAGAGCAGAGTATGTTCGTTGCTTGGAGGAACAGTTTGCCGACTACGGCACGACAGGAAAACGTGCAGTTGATAACTTCTTTGCAGGCAACATTCCTTCATATGATGCAACCGAATACTCCTACTCCACAGATGACAACCGAGTTCCAACTCAGGAGGAACATTTGAATGCACAAGACCCACAAAATGCATTGCCCATTTATCGATCAGAGATTATGCTTTGTGGATGGCCCGACGACGACGTCGAAATGCCATATGAGGAACAGGAGAAGGCACCTGAGCTCATGTTAACCTTTTTTCCTTGGCAGATACCAGATGGATCCAGAGAAACGCCAAGCAAATCCGATTAACGGAATTGAGACTCAACGTGATACACTTCAATTGAACATTATGGTCCTCAATTTTGGCAACCTCAACCGAGAACCGGTTTTAGCAGGAAAACAGAAGATTCATAAAACACTTAGAACAGACGCCGAAAAACGGCCACTAGGCAACCTTATTTTTCGCAATCCAGCACACATCATTTGCCTTAACGAGTCCAACCACATCGAGAAATATGAGAATTTAGCTCAAGCCAATGAATGCTTCGGCATCACATGTGCTCATCGACTTGGAAACGTGCCCATGGCTTGCTTCGTACGTGGTTCAAAGGCAAAAGGCAGTAAGGTAGAGCTAGTGCGCCACAACTCTCATGAATCCGATAATTACGGATGGACTTTTGCATACGGCAACATTCAGAATCGTATTCGGTGACAAGTATGACCCTGAGGGGCACATTCAGACTAACCGCCCTCGCGGTATTAAGAAACATCCGGCTCCAATAGCCACAACAGACAATGATCTTTTACCTTATATTGTTACATGTCCCGACGATTCCATCACAGTTCCAAAAAGAAATAGTCCTGTGCAGAATGCAGACGACAAAGCAGTCCACAAGTGTCATCTATCCGAAGTACGGATCATGATGTTTCACGCAAATTCAGATGCCTTCACCAATCGATTTCAGCAGACGGTAGATCAGTTTACCAGCAGTGTGATTGAGGCATTGAATGATCAGGTGGACTTTATTGCCGGCGACGGCAACCAGTTTGTGCAGAGAACTTTTTCCAAAGATCAGCATTCAGATTATCGCACATCAGTTTTTGTTGAGCGCATTGCATCAATCATTCAGCATGTCAATGACCAATGTGCAGTCGATGATACGACTTTGGACAAACGCATTACATATAACATTTGTACATCCACTCAAGCCGTAGAATGGCTAAAATGCCAGACAGGACAGAAGAAGTACGATTGCGATTGCATGGTACTGATATCTCTCTGTTATGGAAAACAAGGAGTCATCCAAAAAGAGCGAGCAGAAGACAAAGGACACCGTCTGACGGTGATGGATGACGAATATATTCTCAACGACGCCGAAAGGCCAAAATATGCCATTCCTCAGGATATTGGAGTCCGTTTATTGGACAAAGACTGGCATTCTCCATTGCAGGTTTGCGTCCGTTTGCGCCCTTTGAAGAATCAGCGTACCAGAAGTGACACTGGGGCCTACAAACGCGGACGTGACTTTCAGAACTACTTGGAGAGACAGCAGAATTACTGGCAAGCCGACTACGGCTATGAACGAGAAAGATATCAAGATCGACCTCCAAGAGCAACGTTGCGATCGAGGAGTCCAACACCGGCCAGAGGCCCAAGAACACCATCGCAACCACCACCTCCTGAAAGGAGAGGTCCAAGGTCACCATCTCAGCCTCCACCGGCTCACCGAAGCAGAGGAACAAGACGTGACAGAACCGATTCACGGTCAAGCAGACATTCAAGTGCACCAAGTTCTGTTGGACCACCACCAGACACAGGTGACAGACCAGACGTACGAGATCCACCTCAACGTGATGCAGCATCTCCTACAACACCTTCAACACAAAGGTCACGGTCAACGTCACAGTCATTCAGAAGACCAAGAACTGACACCAACAGATGGCAACGCAGGGACACTCTACCGCATTTCGGTAACACACCTCAACCGCCGCCTCCGGCGCGACACAGATCTCCACCTCGAACTCAATACACACAAAACAGATCAGACCGACGACAACAAGGTCAAGGCCAACACAACTTCCAGGGAGGCATTCGCGACTGGTCGCAAGATCCCCACTGGCAGTTCTACGTCCAGCAGCATCAATATTATCATCCTCAACAATACTACCAACCTCAACAGCAACCGCCAAGACCTCCAGCACCAAGAAGATTTCAACGACTTCATTACGATGATTTCTACCGTCATGGCGGTACACAGCCGAGATATCCTGGATACTGGGGAAATGACGGATATTACTACTATTGAGTGAGCAGATGATTTAACCGATTCACGGTTGACGTTTCTTCAGTCTTCAGTGCAGTCATGATCCGATTCACGGATATAATGACTTAATTCATGCATCAGACGCATTCTCAGTTTTGCCGCCAGAAAAGTCCGCAGCTTCCGCATGGAGTGTTAGTTTTGTTTTTGGGGACATGCTTCGGCACAAAGAAAATTTGTGTCTGTTTGTAATAACTTTTGTAACATGTTCCCCATGTACCTACGCAATGTCACTTGTAGTTGTTCTCCGTTGAATCACAACATGTTTATCATGCACCACATGCGTGCATGGCTCAAGACTTAGCAGCTGGCAGCCTAGCGCAGTAAAAAGAACCGCAGCTTGTGCGCAGTTCTCGATCCAGTAAGTCTTTCAGGGATTCCCCAAGTGGAATAACCCCCTTCACTCCCTCCCAGCATTCAGCACGAGGGACTTTCAAGCCCCCTTGAAGGGTACCTTCGAAGGGGGGTGCTCGGATCCAACCCCCCTGCCCCTATTGATCAGAATTCCTAAAGGACTGGACGCGTCAGCGCGCGAGAGCAGCCTGTATGGCCCACAGAAGGCGCCAATGTGCTTGGCGCGGCAGCTGCTGTCCAAAAGGCGAGCTGAGAGCTAAGTCAACCCCGACTTGGTTCCATCCCTCGAGGGGAGGGGGCGCCAACTGAAGCTCCAGTCCTCGGACCAGCGCAAGCAGTTGGGGCCTCTAAGCTCATATCTGCGGCGCTTCTCGCCAGGAAAATGCTTTCCTCTGCATTGGGTGGCGCCGGGGTAGGCCTTGTAACATTGGACATTGATGAAAAATAATAGCTGCTTGTAGCTGGGTCAGGTTGGTGCATCGCAAGAGTACGCACGCAATGATGAGGCTGGGTTAGCAGGGCGGCAATCCAATTTCTACGGCAAGATCATAGGCACGGTCTTGGACAGCAGCAGCCTGACAAAATACTAGGTCAAGATGGCGGTCTTTGCCAGGCTCGATGACCTTAATTGGGGCCAGTGCAAGGGTGGCAAGCGTCTTCTAACCACGCCCCCCTGAGACCAATGCCGGACTCGTTGATACGGTCTGTCACTGTCTCTGCGTCCGCTCCCGAAGCTAAACCACCGTGACTTTGTTTGTCATCGCCAATCAAAAGATGGAGGCAGTCTCTCTTGGTCAAGGATTGGGAGTAGGTACCTTTGATTTCAATTGCTGCGCTTCTTCCAGGAGTAGTAAGTCGCAGAGCTGGAGATGAGGGGGTATTTGGAGCAGGTAAAACCTTGACTCTCACCTATTTGCTGGCCTGGTTGTCTCTAACCACGATACACACACGCATTGCAGTCCTGTTTCAAGAAAACCAGCTGGTGAGGCGATTGCTCAGAATGTGGATAACCTAAATCTCTCGACGGAACAGAAGCATCTGTTGGTCAGGCCGGTGTGGCCAAGGGCCAGATCGACTTCAACTTGGTCCCAACCGTCGGGTGTAGCGCAGGCTAAACGGACCTTTGAGTCCCCCCGTGTTGTCAGCTAAGAATACCGGAGAGGGGAAAACAGCAGGGGGACTCACCGTGGAGATAGTGGCCGGGTTTGTGCCGGCAGTCAGTAGTGGTAGCTGTGCACTCCCTGTGCTGGCAGGAGGGGCGCCGGGGCCTACATAATAGTTGCCCATGGCAGGCTCCGGTTCCATAGCCAGTGTGCGAACTCCTTGATCAGAAGGGGCAAAAAAGGAATCTGGGAGGAGCCGACAAGGGTTATCTATTTTCCACGGAAGTGTCAAGGAGCGATATTGGACTGCGGCCGCTTGGCGAAAGACTAAGTCAAGGTGGCGATCTTTGCTGGGCTCTGTTCCTTTGACTAGCGTTAATGCAAGGGTGGAGGGGGTGACACAGTTGTGCGCCCCCCTAAGGCCGATGCCAGATTCGTTGATGCGGTCTCTGACCGTTTCTGCATCCGCCCCCGAAACTAAGCCACCTTGACTTTGCTTATCATCTCCGGTCAAGCATGCAGGCAGTTGCTTTTGGTAAGAGATTGCGAGTATGTAGTTTTGTGTTCGCCGAGCTGCTGTGCCTCTTCTAGCACGAGGAGGTTGCAAAGTTGCAAGTGGGCAGCAATCGCTGGATGATAGCTTTGTGCGTTCTGATACGCCGTACCTGTGGTATAGATGACCGCCTTTGCGTTGGAGACAGCATGTGTACATTGGTTGGATGGCCGGTCAATGGTGAACTTACCTTCATAGTAGTGGTCTCTTGCAACTGGGCGGACAATCAATTGCTTCTGTTCTTCCGAAAGGTGTAGGTTGTCCACGTTTTGCACAATTGCCTCACCAACTGGGTTTTCCCGAAACAAAACGGCAATGCGGGTGTGAACTGTGGTGAGTGAGAGCCAAGCTAATTTAAAAGATAAGTGAGAGTGAGGGTCTTACCTGCCCCAAAAACTCCTGCAATGGCCAGACTAGTACGGTGGGAGCGAAGAGCAAAGATAAGGGCAGCCGTAGAGGTTATTAAATGACCTGCATCTTCGCTGGCAATGGCAAACAGCTGCTTCCCAAATGCAGGGGCCTGCATGAGATGAGTCGGTAAGTCTTCGGTAATAAGATATAGTAGAAGTCGATGCAAGCTGGAAAGGAGCTCGCGATACTGTTTGTTCTCAATGGGTGGGTGCTCGATGGCCCGAGGGATACCAAAGTGGATTGGCTTATGTGTATCTGACATTCGTCCAATCTGGACAAAGTGATGACCCAGCGTTGTTTGACCGATGAGTTGCGTAGAGACAATTCGGATATCAACGGCTGATGCTGGTGAAGCGACTGTAGGAGGCAGACCTTGATGGCCAGGCGGGCTGTTGGCAACTCCTTCGTCGTGTTGTCGAGGGACGTGGGCCACTTTCCAGCGGTAGGCCCGGGATTTATGAAATGCGCGAGAGGCTTTGTCCTGGCTGGACTTTGCTTTATGCTGTTCCTGTTCAAGTACGAGGAGGAGGGCAGTATAAAGATTGTCAGTCGTTGGGTCAGAAGGAACCGAGAAGTGTACTAGGACTGCGTCCCGGCTATTTGCCCCTGCTTGGAAAGCTGTTTGAGTGGCCCTAAACTCATTCCATAGTCGGTGGTAGATTCCATTCCTTCGCGCCTTTTCTTCTTGAGGAAGGTCAGCGAGGAGTGCAGGGAGAACTGAAGGAAGAGCAAATAGCACTGGGTGCTCAGAGTTGTCATGAAAGTCAAGGTAATACTCATTGATATCGGCTGGGCCAAGAGCATATGGACGCAATTTAGCTGGCATTCCAGTTGCGTATGTAGGTGTTACGGTGCCAATCATAGAGGATGTGTCTGCCTTGCGCTCTGTCGAAGGATGTGTAGCTTTGTATGAGAGTTGAGACAAGAACACATACAAGAGTACGATTAATTCACGGAATGGGACAGGACGCAACTCGGAACGGGCCAAATTGACCAGCCAAGGAATATTGTCATCAGGCAGCGACGGCGGCTCTGGGTCCGTTTCACTATGGTAAACCGTAAGCCCCACTCTGAGCTGAGCCAGAGGGAAATCCGCCATATCAGACAGCGAGGTAAGGGCAGTCGGGAGACCATTGGCGAGCCCAAGTCTCAGTTCAAACCTTGCTTGATGACAATGCAGCAGTTGGAAAGGGAAGCCCCGAAGAGGAATCAGTTCATTCTTTCCATGACAGTTTCTTCAGGATCGCAGGACATCGACGAGATCTTGATTCAAGAGACATTGGAAGAGTGCCGAAAGGGCTGGGCTGATGGCCCGTACGAGCTTGACCAGCTGGAGCCTGGATCGTGTATATCCAGACGGTTTCCTTTGTCGCAGCATGATAAGACGAGGCTGATTGACGACCTTAGCAACTTTAGCGTCAGTGCAGTGAACGATTCGTGCATCTTTCACAACAAGTTGGACCTTCATATGACTGATACCTTTGGTGCACTGGTGAAGAAGCTTTTTCAGGGACTGGGTGTGTCTGGAAAACCATGTGATCTCCTTGCAAAGACCTGTGACTTGAAGAGTGCTTATCGTCAAGTTCCCATCCTGCAGTCGCATCTCAAGTATGCCTACTTCAGTGTGTTTAACCATCGAACTGGGAAAGCGGAGATTTACAGGATGTTGACCCTTCCCTTTGGTGCTACACACAGCGTGTATTCATTCTTGAGGCTCTCCCGGATGTTGTACACCATCGCTACAAGAGGCCTTCTCTTGATGACCGCGAATTTCTATGATGACTTCATCCTTGCATCCCCCCGGGATCTTACTAGCTCTTCGTCGTGTGGCATGGAGCTGGTTTTCATGTTGACTGGTTGGGTGTTTGCTCGAGATGGTAAGAAGTCTACGGAGTTCGGTCCTATATGTCGAGCGTTGGGAGTTGAGTTCAACTTGTCGCGATCTCCTTCTTTCGTCATGGAGGTTTACAACACTTCATCGCGAGTTACAGAATTGATCCGACAAATTGATGACGCCTTGGCTGCCAAGAAGTTGTCGCGTCATGATTCGCTAGCTTTGAGAGGAAAGCTTGGTTTCGCCGACAGCTTCATACATGGTCGTCTTGGGTCGCTGGTCTTGAAGAAGCTATCAGAGCATGCGTATGGTAGCGCCCCCGTGATGAGTAAGGACCTTTGTACGGCGCTGGGCTTCATGAGAAAGCGTTTGGAATCTGGTGGCCCACGGCTGATTACCTCGAAGAGACAAAGGCAGTGGTTCCTTTATTCGGATGCTTCCTATGAACTGGAACTCAAGTCAGGAGGCATTGGTGCTTTATTGGTTGATGAGACTGGGTCGGTCACCGCTTGGTTTGGGTTTGAGGTTGACACTGCGCAATGTGTTGCCCTTGGAGCTGACGTCAAGGACACAATCATTTTCGAGCTTGAGTTGATGGCGGCCGTTCTTGCAATATCCCTCTCATTTCGAGACACTTCGGATGACTTGCATGTTTGGTTTGGTGACAACGATGCCTCGAGATATGCGTTGATCAAGGCAAGTGCTGGTGGACGGGTTGCGCAGGCAATTCTTTCATATCACCTTGAAGTTGAGACCAACTTGAATACATCCTTGCGGTTTGCACGAGTCCCCATTGAAGCGAATCTTAGCGATTACCCTTCAAGGCGCTGTGCTCATCCCCTCTTGACAAACGATCTTGAGTGCACCACTTCGGCAGTTGGTCTCTTTGACTTGATCATCAAACATGTGTTGGATTTCTTGGCAACCTGATTTATGAAGAAAGGGGGAGTGAAGATCATGTTCGCCCAAGTTAAAAAGGAGTCTCTGCATCAGCTCACTGAAGCCTGACGGTGTAGCTCACTTGTGACCGAACTGTCATGCGCAGCTGAGAACAATCTTGATTGTGTCTGATGCCGTTCTGAGTCAAGCGTGGGCTGGGTGGGCCTCGTCTTTCGGTGGCCTCACGTTTTTAGCCCGCCCACCCAACCTTGACAACCCTTCGGCTTGTGACACTTTCTTTGACGGATCTTGCTTTGAACCATAATTTGACTTCACCACGTTTACTTCGTCGAGACCCAGCTTCACTTCACGAAGTTCGCACAAGTTTCACAGGCCATTCCAAAGGGATAGCCTAGCCCAACCGTTCGTGAAGATCAGGTTCGCCCAAGTTAAAAAGGAGTCTTTGCATCAGCTCAGTGAAGCCTGACGAGATCATCTTTTTGCGTCGTCGTCGGACAGCTGGGATCCTGGCTGGGGGGATCCTGGCTGGCCGCTGTGGTGGTTCGGTTTGGTTTGTTTTTTTGGACTGGTTGGCACAAATGATCTTTACCATGTCGTTTGGTGACCGGCGACTTCCGCAACGGCACTTGGAGACCAAAAAATAAGACACCGAACCACTTCATCCGAGTCATTTGCCCAATGAGCTGCTTGCTGATTGTGCATCGAACTCAGAGTAGTCAAAACCTCCAACAAAAACCTCTGGAACCAGACAGGGAAGAGTGTGTGTGGATACTCCGTGTCAATGATCGGCCAGTCATCAAGATTTCGTCTGGAAAAGATCTTAACAGCCAATAGTCCCAGGTCCGAATCAATCGTCGAAAATCATGCTTGGAGAGCTGAAGATACACTGCAGTGTTACGATGTAAAAGCAACAAACCAGATTCATCTACCGACCAATTCAGCTTTCAAGATAACATCGCAGAGTGGAGACTGGACCATAAGCCCCCAGTAGATCAGTCTTAGCAGTTCGCAAAATTTCTGAAACGTGCGCAGGGAAATTATCACGTTCTAACAGCAAACGTCGCCGGATCATCAATATTCGGACATAATGTAGACCAAAAGGATCCATGACATGCTTTGACACCACGGACAAAGCCAATTCCGAAGATGTGGAAGGCGTCTTTAAAACTAGTATACGTGAAACACGAGATCTCAGTTTATTAAAATGCCTTTCCAATGTAAACACCCTCACAGCCAAAAAAATAAGAGGCCAAATGTTTGATTGAATAAGCTCAGCTTAAGCCACAACATCCAATGCAAGTGGTTCCAAACGTGCCAGTCGAGCACAGCTGTCAGCAATTCATTGTGCTTTACAACCAGTATGATTACGTTTTGAACAACAGAAAACAATCCCAACTCACGCTTAGCAACTGTCAATCGACAATACTTCGCTGAACCAGTAACATGCATGCTTACCTTCATTCGTAGTTGCCCAGCACCAGCACTTCTGAGGATCTGATGTCAATTTTAGAGACTGCAAAAATTCGTGTGTACACCGAAGTGCGAGCAAATGCTTGTCAAAATCAAAGTCTTGCCAGGTCCAGTCATCAGCAAAGACAGTCGATCGCAATGCCAAGGATGAAATTAAATTGTGCCAGGTAAAACCAATTGAAACCATAGCAGCAGCTGCCATAGGATCACCCTCTGCACACCCGGTGGTTGCACCTTGCAGTTCACTATGCGAGCCAAGCAAGAGAACTGACCGCGTCATCCGAGGTAAAGATTTCATCCGGAAACTGGCCTGAGTAGTACCCATCCCGAGGTGCTTCAACAATGTCACTACCGGCAATCTCCCGAATCCGTTGAAACATTTCGAAATATCCAGATTGAAGCCACCCAGTGTGGAACCAATGTGAATGCTGTGTTCAATATGCAATGATGGTGAATGATCGTTGGTGACCTGGTGGTCAATGATGGTCAAGCTGGTGAATGATGGTGAAACTGGTGATTATTCATGGTTAATGGTGAAACTGGTTGACTCATGACGGTTGATGTTGATGGTCATTAATGTTAACAGTCATCGATAATCAGGAGGATAAGCTGGATAAGATGGTCAGTGATGGCAATTGTGTTGGTGATGGCAACTGATGTGATGTTTAATGACGTGTGCAAATGGTTGATCACGAGGATTGATGATTGACGGGTATTTGATGATTCGTGATGTTAAAACAGCCCATCTATCCATGTGGTATGTCAAATGCAGAGCGGCGCTCAAAACTCAGTCGTTTTGCTCGACTGCCAATTCTGACATATATCACATGCACATCCGTTGCTTGACCAATCCTTAAGTGCACATGGACATCCGTTGTTTCACCATTTCTTTCACTATTTCAAACACGGGGAAACAGCGAGGCTGAGTCGGTGTAACTTGCAGCGACTTGGCCCTGGGTGGGCCCTTGCAGTGTGGAACCTCAGAGCTGCAGTTGGTTGGAGGACATTTGATGAAGTAATTAGCTTAAATTAATCATGAAGTGCTTGTTGAAGTGCTTGTTGAAGTGACTGTTGAAGTTAGTGTTGCATTCATGTTAACACTTTTGCATGAAATGTGGTTGTCAAGTTGTTCATGTTGAAATTTGGGAATTGTCATTGTTCATGAATGAAGACTGGCAATTTTGGTGGAAGCCTCGAGGAATGGCTGATTGATGGCGCAACGGCTTCCAAAGTTCCCGATTGATTGAAATGGCATTGTACCATCAATGGGTTGGTTGGTTGCTTATTATCGGTAAGAATCCATGGTTATCATCATTGATACGCGTCAGTCAAGGCTTTGCAACGCATCCTTGGACGATGAAACATTGCAATTTGTGAAGAAGTTTTACTTCGAAAAATTTGCAGCCTGTGGATATTGACTGATTAGTTAGATACTTTGTTTGCGCAGCAGACTTACCTCACAGATGGTCATGCGAAGAAAAAAAGTGAAGTCGGGATACTGCAGTACTACATGATTCGGGTAGATTTTCAATACCACATGAAGATTGTTCTGGTAATGCCATTGTCAAGGCATGTGAAATTGCCTAGTTCATCGGCTCGAGCGCCGCGACATCGTGTTTCTGTAACATGGCTCCAAGTCATGGGGAGAAATCTCATGACCGTTTTTACCCAGACAGCATTCCAAGATTCAAAGATGAGCCGAGTCCCTGGGATTTTTCGATTGAGCACTTGAGTTGTGGTCGCGGAGCTGGGGTAAGATCGTTGCAAGACTTCGCAGAAGGTGCGATCCTTTTTGCATTTTCGGGCGTCATTGTGTCCGAGATAACCCAGTTCTCCTTGACCTTGACAAAGGATGTCCACATTCATGATCCATATTTCATGGGCAAGGCAGGGGTTGCCCAATGCTTCTGATGTTTTGGTGCCAATGTGTTTTCTAATTTTCAAGATTTTTAAATCCTGCAAACTCAGAAATTGAAACTTGGTCCAAAGGATTCCGTCTCTGTTAGGTTCTCCACTCCTGCGAGCCCAACAGCCGCTGCGATGTTTGGTCACGTCAGTTTCATGCCGTGCTCCCAATCCAAGCTGGAGAACTAGTGACGATGGACTACGCTTCGACGGAGCCCCGCCTCTTTCGCGACTTTGTGTGCCAGTGTGGGGCCAAAAACTGCCGTGGGGAAATCACAGGCTATGCTCAGAATGCGAAGAATGGCGGCGACACTTTGACGGACTCGAGGTACTTGGATGTACAGCAGAGGCACGTGCAGAATCTCCTTACACATTCCATTATTTTGCAGCAAGCAGCCTGTGGCACATGGGCTCGCCAACATCAAGATGAAAGGTTTCTCCACAGTTCCGCCCGCCGCCTTCAATTTGAAGAAATAATTATAATTAGACAGTTCCAAGCGTTTCACTTTCAGATTCTTTAAGTATCTTTCAGTGTTTTAAGAACCTTTCAATGTTTTGTTCTGTTTTGGTTCGAGTTACAATTCTGCCATTTCCGAGGCCTCCTTCCAGTGGGATTTGCTTCCAGCAGGCCTGTGCAACTTTGTTTGCAGCACCCTTGGATCCGAAGATGCTGCCTGGAACTGTGCAACATTGACTTCAATCGTTGATGTTGTTGATGTTGCTGACTTACAAGTTCATGCCTTTCAGAAGCTCAGGCTGCAGGCTACTTGGCTGGCCATAAGCATGGATGAGAGAAGCATGTTACTTTGGGTTTGAAGTATTCGACTCATGACTTCCGGTGCAATGGTTTGATTTTTGCCTGATGAGCAACACGGTTGTCATTGGGCAAGATGACATCAAACACCAGATGACACAAGTAAAACATAAAAAGACTAACTGCTATGTTGAGAATAAAGAGAATCGCAAGAAGACAATGACTTGCAAATGTGGTGAACAGTTTCAACAAGCAAAAGGCTTGACAGACGCGTTCGGATGCATTCGGCGTTTTCTTTGCTTTGTATTCAGCTGGAATGGTTGGCGACATGAGACACAGGTTCTGACCTGACTTGTGGCTGATGCTAAGTTGCTATGGGTTGCGAATGCTGTTGATTCGAAGGTGGATTTTCCTCTGGTGCTCTGGATTCTCGCGCGGTCTGAGAAGGCGAAGAATGGCTTGCTGTCGCTCCAAGAGGCGCTGAAGCCATGCGGTTTTCACCTCAGTGGCTCTTGGAGCACTATGTTTCGAGACGTTACACCGCCTCCACCACTTCCAGAGTACCTCAGGCGGATGGAGCGGGGCATGGGATGATATGGGATGATATGGAGACAATGCGTGTGAAAGTTTCTGAAAGATCTTGTTCCCTACGGGCCTGAAATGGTTTAACGAATTTCTAAGATATTCAAAGCAGTCAATGGAAGAGTTTCGGTCCGTCTGTAATTTAGCTTCGGTTGGCTGACTCTATTGCTGACTCTTTGCGCAACAGACAATGGAAGCTGCGTATGAGTGCAAACCAGAAACAGCTGAAGCAACGGGAGGTCAATCGATGACAATGAATTGCTATAAGAAACTCAGGGGTAGCGCGCGCCCCGTGGCATTTTGTTTGAATGCCTTGGTGTCAGGACAGGTTTGTCGTATCGCATTGTGCGAGTGACCTCTGATGATGAGGAGAGCAGTGATCGGTGATCAGTCATGGTTAAGACTTGGACAAGGCACAAAAGGCATATAAAAGGCATTAAAAGGCCAAGTCTTTTGTTCAGAACACCCAACTGAGTTTCCTGGTCGCTTGGCCGCGGGGTTGGTACCGTCCCAAATGTTCCATGTTGAAGAGGCAATGACAAGGTATTGTAGCAGCGAGCCCACTAGCCTCTTGAGAACCTTTGAGATTTATGCAGAGACATTGAAATGTTTTTTGTGAGGTCAGTAACGGTAAACATTGGTTTATATTGATTAGGAGGTGCTGTGCTCATCGTTCCAGCATCAGTCCAGTTTTTGAAGAGCTGACAATCAAGACTTGCAACCGCAACTGAAAAGTCTGAAATGAAGATTTGATTGACCTCGTGAATCCTCGTGACTCCTCGTGACCTCGACACGTTGGGCAGAGGATTTGAAGCTCCTCTGTGATTTGCTTCCGCATTTGGGCTATGACCGCAAGGAAGCCTGGCACCGCAAGTGCGGCGCTTGCCTGCAGAGTTTTGGGGCTCAAAAGGTGCCAGTTCTGGCGCTTGGGTGGAGTTCTATTTCTTGAAGGCAGCTCAAGACAAGGTGCAAAACAAAAACAACACAAGCTCCCCATAGATTTTGGCAGAAAACAAGCTCTGATTTACATCGTTTTATGTTGAAGCTATTTGAACATGCCCTGGTTCCAAATCAACATGCAAACCAGTTTAGAAAAGGTTCCCCGTGGCTAATCAATGTTAATCTTGAAGCCATACGCATGGAGACGCCAGCAACCGTTGCATCCAAAGGTGCTTGGTTGCGTGGAGTTGGTATTCCACCGTCCTTCTTCGACCCTTGGAGTCTACAGCCTTTCCTTGCATCCCGAGTGGCGCTCGCTTGGAGCAGCTCGTTGTTTGATGATTCAAGGGCACCAGCGCGGCTATGAAGAGGATTCGGGAAGGGTAATGTCAAGACAGACGTTTCACGCGGGAGCAGCTGACATTTAAATGCAACAGATACTCTAGTTGGTGGGGAAGCATGACATGGGTGTGGTATATCATGACGGTGTGATGGTGAGTGCTAACCTTCGAGTCGTGAAAGTTTGGGATGAATGTGACTCATGTGCCGGTCAAGACCTGGCAGTGGCATCGCCTGGTTCATAGATCTGATGTTAGCTTCCAACTCATTGGATGACTAAAAGATCGACTTCATTGCTAAAAGATGCAAGCGAAGCCAAGCGAAGCCAAGCGAAGCCAAGCGAAAAGACAAGAGCGAAAAGAAAGGATCTTCAATGGCCATATCTTTAATCAGTTATGCGAAACAGACTGCCAAACCGGCTGCTTGGGCACATAGCGAAACCATGCAAAACCTTCAACTGCCCACAGCTTTTGAACTCGCCGCCCCAAAAGCACCATTACGACAACACACCAATAAGCTATCCCCAGATACCCGCAGCACACTGCAAATCACAGCAATCGCACCGAATATATCCAAATATTTTCTCCATATTAGGTATCATGCAAATATCATCAATTGCTACATATTGTGACTATACCGAATCATACCGCTCTATATGAGTTAAAATCCAAAAACGTCGTCAGTAAGGTGATGGTCCAAGCCTTCCATGAAGGTCCTTTTTTTGGTGTGAAGATTAAGTGACTGGAAATGCCGCAGGCAAGTGTCTTTGGGGATGAGAACTGCAGTATGAGCAAAACAACGCAAAACCAAGACACATGAATTGACATGAATGACATAAAGACTTTGGTAAGAATGAATAGAATGAATGTTGAATATGAGAACTATCAGCAAAGCAGGGACTGCGTGGGACTGCTGATGCTGCAAGTACAAAGACGTGTCTTGCGGACCCCACCCCGGTACCTCCGAGCGCTTTGCAAACGTGGAAATTGCGGATCTTTGGAACTGAAGAACTGATTGAAGAGCGGACTTTGGAGCGGAAAGTTGAAGCGGAAGCATCCCTTAGCATCCCTGACCTTTTTTAACATCCCTCAACATCCCTTAACATCCCTTAACCCTCTCAACCTTTGAGCTTTGAAACATTTTGGAGCTCTTCGACCTTGGGAACTAACCTTCACCGGCACCGCAACTTCCACGTTATTTTTCCGGCAGAAAAGTTTGTGGTTTGTGGCTCGTGGGTCGTGACAATGAGCACTTAATGCAGAACTTGAGGAACATCTTGAACCCTGAAAGGGACTTGATACATCTTGATATTGTTGTTCAACCTGGTGTTCAACCTCTTAAAGGGCCCCACCACAGAGTGGTGAAAACAGACCAATGCTTGTAAGATGCTTGAAATTGCAAAAAAATGATGATGATCGACGATGTTATTGCGACGGAGGCAACCAACTTGTTGGGAGTGCAGCCATTTGAAAGGCTTCCAGGCAGGTTCCACCCGAGGCGATGTTTACCGCCCCTTCGGTGTGCTGTTGTTTGTAAGGTGTTTTCACCGCTACACAACTGATACCTAAAAATAATTGAAAGCCGGGAAGAGGAAGAGATGAGCCTGGATAAGGAGAAAGAAGAGATGAGTCCAACAGTATGCGCCAGACCCACCAAGCCCAAAAATCTGTTCTGCAGAGCGGAGATGTAAAAACTCCAGACGGAGAAGACATTGCTGGTGAAATCGCCAAGAAAGCGGAAAGATTCCGTCGCCGCAGATTTCGAGCTCCACACTGGCAAGGGTTTGCGCTCAACAAACACGATCAACACACACACAAACGGAAACAGTGCAAAGCAAGGCGCAAACTTCAGCGTCTTCAGATTCAACCCCTCGTCTGACTCAGCCTGACAAAATTGCATTGGTGGCATGTTTGCTCATGTTGTAAAGACCTGCGTTCATCACTTTTTTGGTTCACATGTGTCCCATTAACTTGAATCATCTTTGGATTTCACCTAAACCTGCTGACTTTTGCGTACGCGCCTCCTTGCAGTCGAACTTCTTTTATTACAAAGAGGCAATTCCTGCAAAAACCGATAGGGGATAAGCCCATTTGGCTGTGGCATTTGCGGTAGCTACCAAAAATGATGGGGTACAATGACGTATTTCATGTGCGGTGAGAAACCGATGAAGCATGAGGTGTGGTGAGGTGTGGTAAAGCGTGGTGATGAATCATGATGAGTGGTCACAAGAGCTGCATTGACAGATTCACGAGCTGAAGGCCTTCTTGCTTTAGCGCTGTGAGATTAGCTGCTCATGACATCCCCTGGATGCAGATATGACGCCTTCCAAAGCCCAAAAGTCGCACAGCCTGAAGCGCAAAAACCAGACCTTTGGGGGCCACATTTTTTGTGAAATTTTTTTGAAGAATTTTTTTTTCTCCCAAGAAAAGTTGCTGCAATTTCCAAAGCCATCATTCTTCCATTGAACCAGCGCTTCAAATTTAAAGCTAGGCTTAAAATGTTTGGCGCCCGAATGCGGCAATGTGCTTTCGTGGCCAAGTCCCACAAACCTCGCAATGTGATGCCAATTTCAAATCCACATGCAGAGATCAGATGAGATCCGACAGGGCATCCATGGGCATCCCTTTCCCTCCCTGTTGGCGTGGCGCAATTTGGTCCCAAGAGACTTCATGCGGTACTTGCTACAATTGGACAAGCCTTGTCAAAGTACCAAATCGGGTCAAACACGGTCAAATGATATCTACTTTCGATGTTCATGTTTGCTCGCGCCTCCTCTCTTTGCACAAGTACCCTTTCGGACAAGCTTTGCTTCCTTTGGCCATTCTTTGCATTGGTTCAAGCATATCTCTAGGAACATTTCGTATAGATGTTACTTCACTAGGATGAGCTGTCAAGTGAACCCCCTCGATGACTTTATTCCCGTTCCCGTGGAAATGTTGATTGCAGAAATTATTTCTGACTGCAGCTGTTTTTTCCACATGAACCTCAAGTTTGAAAGATTTTTGTTGGGAGCCAGGACTTCAAGTACATGGTTGCTCAGTGTGTCAAGGAGAGTCAGCAGTTGTGCCAGAGCCTTGGTTGGAAGGAAGACGGCGGATTCCTGGTCGAGTTCAAGTCCCAGGGTGTGTCGTACGTGGATGCAGTCCCAGCTGACCACGAAAGGAGCTCTCGCCTATGATTGGAAGATAGAGTCCTTCCGTGGTCTTCATTTTGTCTTCCAGAAAAGGATTCCGGTTCAGAGTGTATAGGGAGACAGAAAGACCGGGTCTTCACGAGTGCCAATGTCCGGCACTCATGTTTCACTTGTTCATTCTTTTAAGTCTGCATTCACGTTGCGACAATGTCCGTCCAGTCGCTTCACTAGTGCCAAAAACTGGCGGTGAGATTAGAGATGATTGTTTTTAGAGCCAAAGCAGCAGTGATCCGCAGTTCCTCGAAGAGGGGTAAGGGCCTCTTCTGAGGTTGGATTTGTATAGAGAAACTGTTGCGGCTGCAGAGCATGATGCAATAGATTGCAAATTGCGAAAACATATAATAATTTGCAATAGTATGTATGCAATGTATGCTTGTTTGAGTGCCCAAGGGCATAGGATATCGGCGACATGAATGTTGCTTCACGTGTGTTAGCAACGATTCTTCAGGGTTTCCAATTCAAGGGTGGGCCCTGGAAGATGAAACGATGTGAAACCTACATAGATAGATGGACGACGCGAAATATTGCCATGCGAATATTACGATTCCATGCTTACAGCGATGCTGCCGGGCTCTTATGAAGGTCTGGCAGCCAATCCATTCGGCTCAAGCTCCGAAATGCTCCGAGATCCGAAACTCAGCTGCATGTTTCCAAAACAAAAGTGGGCTGAGAACTTCTTCGTCTCTTCTCAGGATCTCTCTGCTCTCTTCTCCAGGGTTTCTCAGGGTGAAGGGGCTGAGGACTTCGATATGATTTGTCCTGAAATTTGCTGACTGCCTAGGGATGCTGAGGATCCTTACTTTTTGGAAGCCCTGACTTTCCATGGCATCCCATGTCGCGAGCTGTCGCTAGCTAGGGCCACGAGCATTCAAGATGTTGATAGATTTGTTGCAATGGTGGATGTTGGCAGCGTAGAGGCCACGAGTGCAAAAACACGACATACTCAGCATATCTCAGCATACTCCCTGAGTTCCTCCTGGGTTCTTGTTGAGTTCTTGTTCTTGAGCAGCTCTGGCGTGATTTTCTCGTTCAAAGCTGCATAGACTCCAGAGGGTTGAGGCAACATGCGACAACATGAGCCCCTGCATCTTCATGAGGGTGTGGTGACGGAATCCTACTGTATGAGTCAAATCTGAAATGAGAAAACTAAACATCTACAACCACTTATCTTATTCGGTATGATGTACAGTGTGTTTTTATCAAGCGTACAAGCACATTGTCTTTGACGCGTCTGTGTTTTACATGCTTAACCCAGATGGTTTCGCGCTTGGAAAGCGGGCTGGTAACCAAGAACCAGGGTTGATACGGGATGGGGGGTAAAGACCAGCCACATGCGAACCAGAGGCTGGAGGTCACTTTTGACCTGGAAATGGGAGAGCGGTTAGCATCTGGTAGCCGCGCATGTCATGCATTCGATACAATGTCATACAATGTTTTGTTTTGGGTCACTGACAATCGCTGGCATGCTTTGCAAGGATCACTGCATGTATTAGGGGTCTGATGACAGTTGTGGCCAGCTGACCCTCCCAAAGTTAGGATTGAAGAAGTTGCTCTGTCGCCTTTCGGCGAAGGCGCCCAGCGTGTCTCAGGATGGGAAAATCAAGGGTTGTCGGAAGGTTGGCGTGTTGGTTTTTTTTGAAGAAGCTATGCCCCGGTTGATTCCATCTTGTCATCGCATTTGGGACCCTGTCGGCCCTGTCGGCCGAAACTATCAGCTTTGGAAGCCACAAGGTCATAGCATGATGTGCAAATGTTTTTAGGTACATCTTCCAATAACTCTTAGAATATTTCTTATATATAACGATGGTTGCATCAGCAAGTCGACATCCCCATGAGGATTGGAGAAGTGAGGATCCCTCCCCCGCTTCGGAATGATTTAAGTCTTGATGTGCGAGTTAAACAGAGAGGGCATCACAGACTAACACAAAGCAGCGCCATGATCAGGGTAGTCGACTGCATTTTCCATAGCTGGAAGGGCACCAGGTCCTTTAATAAAACATACTGAAATCGTGACTAGTAGATACTATTAGCATGTTACATTTCTTGTTGAACATGTCGGGCCACAAGTTGTCATGAGCTGCAAGCCTACGTTCGCTTGAGGTTTTATGAAGGTCTGATGTTGAAGGTCCCAGCTTGTTCTTTGCCAACAAAAGGCATATCTGGATCTGGCAGATTGGCCGATTCACTCCTTGGACGTGATTTAGCCATCAAGGCTGGGTGGATGGCCCGATGGCCTACAATGTGTCTACAAGCAAACCAAATTGCCAAATTGGCTTGTGTGATTATGATGATTTTGAAGGGCGCTGGGCTTCTCAGGGTGGTAAAGTGCTATTTCAATGGTATTTCAAGTTGTTTTGGCTTGTCAGCGTCTGCACTACCATGATCCCTCATTTTGACACATTTTGACCACAATGTCTCTGTGTTGCAAAGTCGGTTTTCAAAAAATACCAAGCAGTCGAATCCCAGCTTGTTTACAAATATGACGGCGACACGGCAAACTGATGGGCGGATGTGGGCGGTTAGAAACACGTTGGGAAGCCGTGATAGAAGCGATGGTCTTCAATAGTCGTGTTTGCAATCATTGTTGGTTTTGTTTCAACATAATTGGATGAGCTTCCCACGAGCCACGACCTTCTATGTGGTTCTACCTTTTCCGGCTACCGCTCCAGAAGCGTAAGATGATCACATGACGCGAAGGCTCATAGTGCCAGCTTGATGACTTGGTGCAGTTCGATGTCAACCAACTTGGATCGCGCCAAGCCTTTACAGGTCCAACATCGCCATCTTCGCAGTCCCACAGGCATGGGGTCAGCGGCCAAGCTAGGTCAACTTTTAATACTTTGACCATCTTTAATCTTAATCATCATACATCTGTTCCAGAGTCTAAAGTCGAGAGCTGCCGTGATTGGCGAGCACAATTGCCAGTAGCGTACGTATGTTGAACACGAGCCATTTCAACTTTAAGCTATGCTAGCTGAACCTGGATATGTGATGCTCGTCAGGGTATCGCCATCGTATTTTTGACTGGGCACAGCATGTTTTATTTTTGTTTGCTGCGATGGTGTTCGGAGGGTCAGCTGCAAATGAAGCGGGCTTTCCACAACAGATACGAAGCATTCCAGACCAAAGTTGAGACGATGAGATCGTATGGCTCAAAGACGGACCCGGCTTTCAGTGTTCGAGCCCACTCTCATCACCAAAACCACTCCGCAATGATTTCACCGAAATTCTGCAATTCCTTCCTTTTCGTCTGTTGGTGGTGGTAAATTCGAATGGTTTTTCAGCTCTCAGTGGTGCTGGCGTCGCTGGCCATTCTGGTGCTGGGTCTTGTACTGTGGCAACTTCGTGATACCAAAAGTTGGAAATTTGGAGACCTGAGCTGGCGTTTGCTTCTGCAGCTTGGGATGTTTGTGAACGTGGCGGAAGATGTGTTTTTGCCCAACCTTCCCGCCATGGCCAGAGATTTTGGCAAAGATCCTTTCAAAATGAGTTTCAGCATTCAGCTACAAATGTTTTCGTTTATGTTGACAGCAGCGTGCGTGTCGATGCTGGCAAAGATATGCCCAAGGCGTCCAATGCTGTTATTGGGCTTGATCCTGTGTAGTTTGTCCTCAGGGTTTGCTGCCCTTGCTGAGAGCTTTGGTGAACATTTGGTTGGCCGCTGTGAGCCTTGCAATCAAGCGCCACTACTTTTTCAATGTAACAACCTTATAGGAATTGATAGGGTTTGATAGGATCTGATAGGGTCTCGTAGGTTGATTATGGATACAAATTGATTTTTGCCGATGGCATTTTTCTGTTTGCCATGATTTGGGGTGCCAACGATGCGCACGATCAAAACGCACCGTGAATTTCATGCTCCATTTTCTCCTAGGCGATGGGCATTGGGCAAGCGATCTATGTCTTGGTGGATGTCATCGTCGCTGATGTCTATCACGATTCAGCGATACTCACCGAAAAGCTGACGATCCTCTACTTGATGATCTCGCTGGCGCTTGTAGCAAGCCCTTCCGTCGGGTCATTTTGCGGAATCGCTTTCGGTTGGCAATCTGTGACTTGGAATGGGAAAGTGTGAGGCAGTCCGGAAGAAAATTGGCTGAATACTATGAAATAATATGCGTAATCATAATCAATTGTATGCTTGTGTACAGATTTGACTTTGACTTTTCAATCCCGCATTGTTTGGGGAAAGTGCAGTTTGTAGCGGCAAAATGTAAAAATGTTCATCTCAGAAAGCGAGGTCGCTGCAAGAAAGTCGAACAGCTTTGTTCTACAATCATTTTGCCTTTGCAAAGAAAGATGTTGAGATTGGGGACCCGAGATTTGTCGTTCTTTCGACAATTTTAATTTGCATGTGCTGTACACTTACGTAAGAAGACTACTATTTCTTAGATTTTGAAACGTCTACGCAAATTCCAAAGTGTGACTGTGTGACTAGACCGTTTTTTCTTGATGATGACCAATCTAATCTTTTGGTTTGTTTTGTGGTGTTGGATCTTTTAGTGTCTTTGAGCTGTAGTCAAGGGCACTTGGGTTTCGATTTAAGCGGGGTGGCTGTAACCATCGGGTTTCAAGCTTTCACTTTTGTCACCCTTGAATGTACTTCGACCCTTCGATTACTCTTCGTTTTATTTTGCACGGACGTTTCCAGAAATCGTTTTGATCGGATTTGACAGCGAATGGCGTGTTTTACTCAAAGGTTTGAAAGTCTGAAGGAGCTTTTGGGATTTGCAAGATTGGCGCTGCCCGAAGCCCGAAACTATTTGGAAGGGAAACCCGAAGAAAAACAGGCTTTTGTTGAAGATTCTCCTGTGAAATCCGGAATTTGGAAGAACTCGGGTCACGCTTGCTTTTACAAGAGTACTAAGCCGCATGGTAAAAGGATGAAAAAGAGGTTGAACACCGCTAAAAGTTCAACACCTTTCTACTTTCTTACTGTTCACAGTTTCGACTGTTCATAGTTTTTCTACAATTCTTGCTCTTCTCATGTGTGAACTTTTCTCGTCCATGTTTGACCTATTTTCGGTGCTAAGTCCCAAACATGAGTTTTGTGTTCGCCCTCGTGCTCACATCACTTGAATTCAAGGTAGTTTCACCCTCTTTTGAAGTTTTTTGTTCAAGTGATGATCCAAAGGTTTCAGGTTTGCTGTTGCTTTCTGTACCTTTCTATCCATTTCTACACCTGCAGCCCCATACTCTCAAGCATTTGCAGTTTTGTCGAGGTTTTCGCTTTGCTGAGTTTTTACGCTGCAGTTTTGTTTCTGCTACTGGCATGGGTCCTTCCGGAGACCCAAACCTTGCGCGTCGACCAATCGGTTGGAAGTGACCATGATCTGTCTGGAAGCCGGCGAAGCCATCCAACGCACTTGGATCCCCTGGCCTCTCCAAGGCTTTTGACCGCACGCTTTGTGTTGTGGTTTCTCAATCTGTCGCATCAAGTGATTCTGACGACATTGATGGCTGTGTGTCCTTACATCATCCAGGATTATTTTGGGCAAAGTGTGCTTGTCTCTGCCGCAGTGATGACAGCTGCAGTAGGAGTCTATGCTTTGACCGCCGTGATTTGTTTGTTGGTGCCAGCTAATGCTTGGAATCGACTACTGCTTGGAATTGGCCTGGAATGTTTGTCAGCATTTGGTTTCATTACATCTCTTGCAAAGATGTGGCTTGGAGGCATGTGATCGCTTGCATTGCATGGAGGTCTGCCTTGCTTGACATCGTTTTGACATCGTTTTGACATCGTTTGACATGTTGTCATTGCCGATCAGGGATGTTCAGGGCCTAGTTATGACTCAGTACGCACTCTTCCATCGCTGAGGTCGATGGCTACTGTCTTTGTACCCGTTGCATTGTGGTATGCCTCCTTGGCGATCAGCACAGGTCCATGTCGTGCATTCTTCATCAAGTCCTTGGGCCAGCAGGTGGAGATGCTTGCAGGATTTTCCAAAGCGTCAGCCACTGGGCAGCGCAAGGTGCGCAAAAGTGCAATGTCAGCCTTCTTCAACGAAAAAATCTGTTTATTAGTCATCGTTTGTCTTTATCAAGATCGTGATTGTCTTTATTTCGTCGCACTTTCTGGAGCTTTTTTGCGTCTGAAGTTTGATCTGTATTCAAATTTGCGTGGCGTTCCTTCATCATTGGTTTGAAGTGTATCTCATCAGCCCCTCTAATGCATACATTTGGTGCCTTGACGTTCTTGAAATATCGTGTTGTTCATATGTTTTTTGTTTTAGCTTTTCGTGTTTGGCTTCGGTTGCTGGATTCCACTTTGGATCAGGCTATAATCATGTGCTTGCTTGATGAAATGGCTCGATTGTATGGACATCGCGCTGATGGCGTCTCCCTCCCCAATCCAATTCTTATAAAGGCATGATGAGATGGAAGATGGATGAGTAACGGTCCTAGAGCTGGGCGGTTGGCCCTCCGCTGCTGGGTTTTTGGGATCATAAATTCGAGTTGGATTTAGGGCATACGCTCGAATTCCTGAAGATGGTTCCAGGTCCATGCAGAACAGTGACTTGAGTTTACAAAAATATTTTGGCAATATCTACGCTAGGCCCGCGCGAATTTGCACCTATGGTGCGATTCTGTAGAGTATGGATGGTATGTTTCAAGGACTAGCATTTTCAGATTGTATAGGGGTGCCTTTGTAACTTGCGAAAACATGTGACCACCATAAAATCCAGTCACATATGTTTCTCTCTTAACTCCCGGCATGATTCTAGAATTGTCATTTTATGTCAGCAATTTAATGCCATGGCACCTGCGCCGCGAGGCAGCAGACTTTCAAATAGCAGTTTGACAAGTTTGAGAAAGAAGACGAAACAAATCGAAACAATGCTTGTTACATAACTGTTACATCTTGTTACCTCTGGTGTTGCCAAGGAGTGGGGCGCAGCAGCTGCAGGTGCTGCAGGGGGATCCCTGCTTTTGAAACTTGGTGCGTTCAGACCGCCTACCACGGACAACATCTTTCATGTACAGTTTGTATGCTCATGCTAGACTAGCTGCTAGACTCTCTGACCACTTCATGGGAACAATTTGTCGTACAAATCGTTACATCCCAATTTCTTCGCAGGTGTTACCCCAAAGGATCGCCTGACCTACAATATTCGGTGCAAAATAAACCATATACAAAGAATCATCTTTTAAGATAGATATTCTACTAACCGTCTAAAACACACACCAATGAGTTATGCATTCGGGATTCGAACCCGAAAAGTGTTTTAAAAAGACAGGAAAAGACCCATAAAGATCCCCGCAACGCATTTTGTGGAAGCAAACTGGTTGGACGATGTCGGACAAGGATTTTCATTTTATTCACCACACTTTGCGTCAGGGTCCCACACTGCTAGGCAAACATTGTCAAAAGCATTGGTTTAAAGAGTACTTCTCAATGTATTCTGAAATATCTTGAAAATGCAATGTTTACATTGTTTTTCAAAGATGTCAAATCTTTGCGACTGTTCCTGTGCACTTCGTGCATTAAAAACAACTCGGATTGGTCAAAAGCACGGACATGTATGCACTTTCTCAATGTCCCTAGCGTTAAAAGCTGTGGCGCAAGTAACAAATTTGCTAGCGATAGATATATAAGTATGTATATATACATATATACACATGTGTTTGGTCAATGCAGCTTGCTCGGGTCACTTCGCGACGAGAACGGCCTGCGCAGATGGTTTTGCTTCAAAAATGAATCTATTTGTTTTTCAAAATCATGCTAATCGAGGGTAACCCAAAAATTAGATTCGCCTGCATTTGGGTTACCCTCGGTCCTGTTCTGTTTCCCAAAATCATTGAAAGCCAGCGAATTCTGCAAGACAAATGTCAGATTGTTGGCCTGTGTCCACCTGGCAGGCCATTGTAGGCGTATGTTGGGACTGTCAGAATCTCTGTCAAAAACAGGTTTGGTCTGAGACATCAATGAGCTCTTGGTGTTGGCTGTCCCCCGGTCATCTTGAGCCTATCTTACCGCCATCAAAGTCTCTACCGCAGGCTTACAGAATTTGATCAACCATGAAAAATGTGTTCACATTCAACCTGTATTAAACCATGTTGGGCTGCGCCCAGCCCTTATAAATCTTGGATTGACCTTACATATTCCGCCATCATGCGCCTGTTAGATCTTTTTGGACTCATACTTCATGAGTAGCGAGGAAAAAAAGCTCACTCACCAAACACAAGAAAAACATGGAGGTAATTAGGTATACGTCCCAAGACATGAATTTGATTTAATTTCTCGTCATTCTTTGCATGTTTGATGCTTTTCTTCAAGTGCTGCGTTGGCCCAGTTTCGGCCTTGCGACTCCCTGCTGGACTCTTGGAACTCACGCAATTGTCGCTATGTCGGTCGTATGTTGGCCCGCCATTCGGGATGTTGGGCCTAATTTTGAGCCTTTGGCCAGTCTTGGACAATATGATCGGGGACAAGGTGTTGGGAGGCAAGATCGAAGACAATGATTAGAAAGACAAGATGATAGTGGACAAGCCAGACAAAATGATACGGGACAAGGTGACAGGAGACAGAATGATTAGGGATAGGGTGATGGGAGACAAGATGATGGGAGACAAAATTAATGGAGACAAGATGAAGGGAGACAAGAACATGGGAGACAAGGTGATGGGAGACAAGATGATGCGAGACAAGGATGGGATTGGGTGCTTTTGACTTGCATAGTTCAATAGTTTTTTATTTGTGGGTCATCGAGTCATCAGTCTCAAACGCACGCTTGTTGGAAAATGCGACGCAAACCCGGTGTCCTTTTTTCATCGTTATAGGACCCCAGAACCATAAAAGCAATATCGTGATATATCATGGTGATGTTTCTGATCATCCAGCTGTTCACTTTGGGTCATGCGGCGCAGTGTAGTGCGATTGACCGTGGTAGTACAACATAAGTGTGAGCATTGGTGTTTTGCGGAAATGAATTGTTTGGCAGTTGGTGGCTGGCGGAGACAAATTATGGAGAACACATTCGGTGGAGTGGCTAGGTTTGGGTTCCAGGCAAATCATGGCTACCATTCTTCAAGGGTTTTGATGGATTTCTGGTGTTTTTTGTTGATTTGCAGTTGGGTTTTTTGTTGATTTACAGTAGGGTAGCTTGTTACATTCATGGCGGTGATACATTTGTTGACAGGCAAGGACGGACCATTCCGTAGTGGCATGTTCACCAAAAATAACTGCATGTTGGGCGCCAAGTACCCTCGATAGAAAGACATTTGAGATTGGTCCTCCTTTTCAGCACCAAGAAAGCTGGGGGCTTTAAATAAGAAGGAGGCCCGTTGGCTAAGGCATGCTAAAGTTGTTTGTGTGTTTCGCAACTGCTGGTGTTCGTTGCTTCTGCGTGTCGTTATGTGTTTTTCTTGTGCGCGATTGCCTTCTCTTGAGGACCAAACACGGACCCCACGCAGTGATCTTCTTCATTGCAGGTTTTTCCTTGATTGCGATTACTTTATTTTTCTGCAACATAGCTTCGACACGACTCGTGGTTGATTCCGATTCCGAAGACGCAAAGGGTGGGACTTTCGTTTGTGTGAACATGATCGATCCCACGGATTTGTCGGAGTCGGAGGTGAAACAATGCGTAGCTTTGCTTCAGGAAGACAACTTGCTTGGAAAGTTGGAGGCAGAGAAAAAGATACAAAAGCAAAGCCAGTTTTTGAATGCAGAATTCACCGAACCCACACTTGCCAAGCTGAGAAGTGCAAAAGTTCTTGTCTTAGCTCATCGGGCAGGGGTCCCAGTAGCTTTGGCGTTAGTTTTTGCAGAGAATGGCAGCGGTTGTGACATGGCAGAGGTTTGCTTTCCTTCTCGTCAAGCAGACTTGCTGCTCGAGCAAGCTTTCTATAGTTTGCAAAGGGCCGGATACCGCGGCTGCTACATGCATTGGAAAGCTGACTGTGATTTGTCCAACGAGGACGCATCCGTGTGGAAATTTGTCGCCGCGTGGAAAAGAACCACCGGAAGTGCTGGACAAATCGCTGTGACCTCGACCTCCTCCGGGGAAGTCTTTGTCTTCGCGTTCAGCCAAGAAGCACAGGAAGCGGATGTTTTTTCTGTTCCCCGGTTTCACGGCCAGAAAATGAAAGTTCAAACCTTTCCGGATGCTGAATTGACGCGGAATGACATGGCAAGAGCTCTGACCAAACGAATTGACTGAGACGCAAAATGTTTTGTTTTGGAATCTCACTGGAGCATCCTTGGCCCATCCTCAGATTTTCGCATGGTGAATGTCTCCCCTTGCAGCCCTTCGAAACTGACTTTGCCGGGTGTGCTAATTTGCATAAATGGGCACAAAACCTTCAGCGATGGAACGCAGACCAAGTGACAAAGCTTGCCGCTTCAAAAAAACGAGTTGTGACCTGTAGTGCTGGTTCTTGAATTTGCTGTATTTATTGGCAAGATTTTTTGAGATTTTGCCGAGCAACCTAGCTGTCCAGTGTCGTTTGATATGGTGGAACTTGAATTTGGGAGGTCAGCAAAAACATGTTCATGACGCTAGCTAAGTCATTCCACATCGCCACCATGGTTTTTACATGGTTTTGCTGTGTTCAGTTTAGAGTGTTATGTGCTGATCGTGCCCTGGTTCGAAGTTGTACATGCACAGCCACGCCCCTTCGACTTTGCCAGGGACTTTCCACATTGCACTCGTGAAAATATTTTGAACTGTAGATATTTATGAAACCGTTGAAACTTTGATTCACCAGGGTCAGTTTTCATGGGGGCATGAGTTTATCTATTGGAGTTTATTATAAAGCTACAGTGGGAAATAAGTCTTGAAAATAGTACCCCCTATTAAGATTAATATTAGGTCTGCTTTGCAGTGAGTTGACGTACCCCTGAAGTGATGTCATGTGTTTGCCTTGGGGATCGGTGGTTTCATTGCTGGGTGGCTTGGACGTGAGTGGAGCATCCAAAACCCAACCACCCCCAATTCCAGTTGAACGCTTGGTTATTGACATTGGCAGCATGCATCAAGCATTTTGTTGCAAATAGTTGGATTCTTATCCCGGGCTATGGTTCATTATTTGCAACCACAAACAGTTGGCATCATCAGGGCACAGTTGAGCGCCGCGCCAGATCGACAGCTACGACCTGTACTTCGTTGATTCGTGCAGCCGCACCCTGGGTGGCGTCATGGCATCTCAGCCAAGTGACGAGCCATCACTGGGATGCATGGTTTTTGACTCCGCCAAAGACTGAAGAGCCGTTCTCATGCTCCACGATTTCTGTCTAGTGACTGGAGGGACTATCCCCATGGGTCCACAGATGCCGATCTGTTTTGCGCAACAAAGGTGGTGACTTCTGTCCGTGTGAAGGACGCCATGGATCAGATCCTTTGTTCGGAGACCTGACCCGATCTGGAGATGCGGCATGGTGCAACGGGGCCCAAAATGCATGGAAAACGGAATTGGATTACCGAAAAGATGTGCGTCTAATTTCTGCAACGTGATTCACGGACGGATAAAATACTACATCATGTTGTGACTTTGCTACAAGGTTGTTTTCCAAGAGAATTGAGGGTTTGGCTCATGCATCTTATGTTTGCATCATTTCACTGTTGGTTTCATGCAAAATTTAGCTCAGGTTAGCCATCAAGCACTTGCCCATGCTGCTTGATAGAATTTTTGATATGCTTCAACATGTTTCAACTGAGAGTTCAATCATCGAATACGGAATCTCAACGTATTTCTGTAGCGTTCCGCTTTCCAAGTTATTCCCGCCTGTGCTGCTTGCATTGGTGTGCTCCTTTTCCAAACTTCATGGATTTCATGGTGCTTGAAACTAGAGTCGGGTGTTTATGCTTCATGTTGTCGCTTATCTTCTCGGGTTGCGGTGGGGATAACTACTTTATCATGCTTTCATTTTCGATCTTGTCACTCATACATCTCGAGGCAAAGCTGATGCAAATCATTCAATCATGGTAGACAATGAAAATTCCAATCAGTCAGATCTTGTCTCACTCTATTCAACTTGTTTGCTTTTGATTTCACTTCAAGACTTCGGTTTTGAATGAAACAATGTGATTACCCTGGACATATTTTGGAGTGTCACTCATCAACTTCTTCGCAGTTTTGTTGCTTTCAAAAGCGTCTCCTTTGCGAAAAGGATCTCCACCATAGCTGCCATAGCTTTTCCCCATAGTCTCCTTGCCATCTCTCTAGCTGATCAGTTTGGCATTCAGAAGCGATCTTAGTTCAACAATGAGCTGTCACACGAAAGTACTTGGCATCCTAAGATGCCACCATCTGCAAATCCCTGCAGATATCATGGATCTGATCGTTTCACCATTTGTTCACTTCATCATATCATCGTTTCACCGTTGAGGCTGCGACAAGTCGGTGTAGAACGTGTCGTTGACCGACCTGGCCCTGCCTGGCACCGGTGAAGCGAGGGGCCTCGCTGTGTGGAGCCTCAGCGCGCCTGTCCTATCAAGGGAACGATGTCAGGAAGTTAGTTGATGAAAGTTGGTTGAAGTCATCGGGATTGAGATGATGATGTTTATGACTGGTGCGATGATGAGTGATGATTCATGTTGAAGGAGAACTTCGTCTATGGTGCACGGTCATTTGAAGGACATATCAATTCATGATTAGTTTTTTGAGCAACGGCGACTATTGTCAAGTTGTTTATTAAGTGTGTCAAAATTTGTGCTATCGCCATTGACTGTTGGCGTATGAATCAAGGAATGGCCCGGCTGACTGATGTTACGACGTAGAGAATAGCCATATCTTCCAAAATGTCCAGTGGATTGAAATGGCATGGTACCATCATAGTTGGTTATTATTGGTATATAGTATTCCATGGTAATGATCACCGATGGTAATCCGGCGGCTCCTCGTTTCACATGCATGATTATACTATTCTTGAAACAAATCCGGTTTACTGCAGGAATGACTACCATGGTTGACCATCCGGGCATGACTACGGTACGGTAGGTATCAGTATCAATAGATGTCTTAAGATGTGGAGGCTTCATATGAGGAGGGGAAGAGATAGCCTACGACAGTGGAGGCTATGGAGGCTCCCATGGGACAAGAGTTGGTTCGCAAGTAACTGTCTTGGACAATGGTCCACCGTACAACAAGCAATTAGCGGCTTAATCAACAGTTTACAGTGAATGTGTGTTGGTCCAACATTTGAATGTTTGTATAGCCTGCTGGGAGGGTATGCCAGATATTTGTATTCGTGCTTCAATCATTTAACCTGTAGCTTTGTGCCATCAATGCCGGGCCAACCATCCCATTGTCATGGTATCTATCTTGTCATAGTTGATGGCTGGAAATATCCTCAAGAGGTATAGCCTCAATGGTCGCTGATTCGTAGCACCCCCATAAACCATCATCAGTTTTCATTGACCATGATATTTAAACACCATTAATCGCCAGAATTAATCATAATCCTTCATTAGACCAACCATCATGAACCCCACCTATAAACCATCATCTACTAAGATCCGCAACTACCGAGATTGTGGGTTTGGAGCCCTCGGTGCACTACTGGGCCATTGCCTGGGCGCCCAAAGTGGAGCAAGAAACAGGCCGCTTTGAGCAACTTATTGTTGCTTGCATTGTTCACAAATAAGCAGCAGTGAGAAATGCTAAGAAATAGACACGATACAAAACACGAGCAGCTAAGATTTATGGCTACAAATGAACAGATAAGTAGCTTCAGACCAAAAAATAGCATCAACAATACAGCAACACATTTGCTTTAAGTCGTGCAGAGTCGCAACAGTGAGAGAAATTCTACAGCGTTGAGTTCTCAAAATCCAAAGAACCCTATTTGAATTCCAGAACCAGCACATTGGATGTTTTGTTGCTGTGTGCTTTGTTTTCTTCAGCAGAGTCTTGCAGCAGTTCAGGAACTTTTGTAACAACAAATTTGTTTCTCAAAAGCTGCAAGCATAGAGATCCCGTGTTTGTCAACGACCCTCGCTGTGTATTTCAATCACTGGAGCGCAGGAAGATCGCATCGATCCCATCACCAGTGCAGCGCTTCGGGCAGTCCAGGCGAACACGGTTTCTTGGAACGCAGAGCACCGGTCACGTTTCTCGTAGTTTGATCAGCCAAGTAGAATGGTATGAACATGAACGCACCATTCAAACAAGACAAATCTTTGATCAAAAATCAATGAATATCACTGGTATTATAGTGTCACCGTCACCATTGGTGATGGTGATGTTAGATGGCCTGCTCAAGATTTTATTTGCACCAATCTCAATCAGATCAAAATCCTCTATGTGGGAGGTTAATGAGACCAAAACTACCAACAGTTTCATCGTTGATACGAGACAATGCTGGTATGCCATTTGCGCCTGAGCAGCTAGCATCACCACCATGCAGAGTCGAGAAGATTCACATTGGATGTACGGCTTGAACTTGAGCGATAAGCGGCATTATTTGTTTCTGCCTGGCTATGCTATGTTAGTAAAAATATCAATGATTGGTATTTATCAATTGATGTGAATCACATCACATTTTCATGACACATGTGTTGAATCAGCTATCAACACTTCAGCCTGCAGCATGTTGACCCATCCTTTCTTGCTGCTGAGATTCTTGTGCTGACAACGATAGTGATGGCTGGGCTACCGCTGTTGGGGCTTGCGATGGGGTAGAACAGCTGCGACGACACACAAGGCGAATTCGCAAGGAATCTCCCGGTGAAGTGTCGATTTCTTGGATTTTGTCACGATTTTTTGGTTCTTAATTGTTGAGTTGTGAATTCGAAGCAAAAAAAATTCTATAGATGGCAGTGCTGAAAGTTTGATTCCAAGATTGCAGACTCGACTTTGACACACAGACTTGATGCAGCAAGTCTCAAAGAAATTTCAGTGTGCTGATGCAAGATGTGAAGAAAAACGATGCACCGGGCTCTGTTCAGTGCTGTTGCAAGGGTACAAGACTCCAGAAACACTTTGACAACAGAAATGGGGAGGTCCATACATGGAGGTAAACCCCAATACACTGGATCTGAACGTCTTCACTAGGGGAACTTCCCTGCTTTGGCAATGTTCGATTTCTGCGCAACTTAAGTTTCAAGTCGCTTAACACCCTTCAGTTGCTGAAACTATGCCCAAGTTGAGCACCAAAACGTTTCATCAGTCATTCTTAGCAGGGTGTAGTGATAACCCACTGGCATGCCAATAACAACTCCTGGCTCATGACTGTAGAACCCACCCAAAAATGGATTGTGGGAAGTGTTCAGTTGCTGTGCTTGCCTTCCATCGTCTTTTGGCTTCAGTCCAGAGTGTTTTTTGCGAATTCTCGGTGTTTTCCTTTCATGTTGCGCCATGCCCTTGGGAGTGGCTACTGCCATCTTGTTGGTGCTTGGCGCTAGCGCTCTGCGAGATGAGATTGACAGGTTAGCGCTGCAGGCCATGGGGAATGCTGGAAGATGGTGTCCCGTGGAACTCACGACTCATTTGCTACCTAGGGTTTGCTGGTACCCGCAATGTCGGTTTCACTCCCAATTTGAATGGGGCAGAGGTCGGTTTGAAGGCAAGTCTTTGGTGCAAGATCAGTGGAGCATGGTGGTCTTGCAGGGGATTGCAAGTTGCAAGGCAGTTAAGGTTTTAAACAATTTTCTTGGAGGCCTCCTTGAGCTGTTTGGGACCCTAAGCATGCTGAACCAGAACTACTGCATGGGAGGCAAAGCTACATCAATGCAGAGATAAATGCTGAGGTAGTTCGCAATGAATGTTGGAATTTGTTCAGTAAACGTTGCGGGATCGGTTCAAGTGGCGGGGGTGTCCGCTTTTCCACGTGTTCTTCTCAAATTGCAACACGGGTTCTATCCTCATTCATTTGATTTGCCTTGACCTTGGTACTCAAGTCTTTGTGCCACAGGTGGGAGAAAATGAACATATTTCCGACCAAGAAGAGGCACAATCTTCAGAGGGTTTTGGGTTTGTTCCGGGAGGATGTGTTGCTAAGAAACATTCCGTGAAGACATCGCCCTTTCTGCAAGAATGGTTTTCACTTTTAGCTTGAAACTGCATTTGTTGGACGTTTCCGTGCAATTACCATACCAGTTGGTTTCCACTACGACTCTTTGTTTCTGGGTTGGCCTATATGCAATTTGTTGAGGCAAGCCACAGAAGTTCACAACTGGAAGAGCAGCAACCTGTAGCTTCTTGGCAAGTCGTTTGGACATGTGTGGGTGGGTGTTAGCGCCTTTGAAGTTTTGGACGTATTTTTTCTAGTGAGCGAAGTGTGTAATCAGTAAGTTCTACCGAATGCAGTAAGGTGTTTGGATGACATGTTCCAGAAAAGATGTGGTGTTCTGGGATGACGCGTGATCTAGGCTCAGCCTTTCAGCCAGACAGCAGCTGAAGGGCTCATCGTCCCTTGGAATGTGAACGAAGACAGCATTTCCAATGTCAACATGCGAAAGTATGCGGCAAAATTGTGCAGAATTTCGAGGTTCACAGATAGCGATGCCCGCCCCCTCTCCAAAGCTTGCGCTGCCAGGAACTTCCAGTGGATCCTACAGATGCTTCAGAAAGCAAAGCATCTCGGAAGATGTCATCGGAAGATGCGGGTAGTTTTGGGATGGTTTGCCATTGGAAGAAACCAGCGCATATCAAAGTTGGGTGAAGATAAGAAAATGAGTTTTGTTTAAACTGCTTTAGGGATTAGGGATTCTTCAGGTCACTGAAGTGCTTTGGGAGAGATGCTTCTTTTGCCAAGTCTCATTTAGGGCGCCATCGTTTGCTCAAAGGCTTGCTGACCTCCTCTTTCCGTTGGACCGTCGCTGAGGTCCTGAGCAACGAGAGCTGCAGAGATGGCGTGCTGCACGTGAAGGGCGCCATGGTGGTCAAAGAGGAGCTCGTCTTCTCGCAGGACTGTGGGCACTTTGTTTGATGCAAGTTAAGTTGCGGTGCTTTGACAGGCCAACACTTTGGTAAACTCACCTTGTGGTTGGCGGGCTTGTGCCGTACCACGAAAGAATCCATGCTGCCCTCACATCTATACCTTACCTTGGATGTTCTACCGTCACTTCATCACCAGTTTTATGTCTAAGTAACCTTTCAGCACTGAAGCATAGTGCTGAAATCGGCAGAAATTGCTGGCAAACCGATGATGCCAGTCAGATTGTGAAGAAAAAACAAAACATGGGCAAACAGCTGTCATGCAAAGTGGCGGCTGCAACTGATGTGCGGAATAGGACTGCGCAGTACTGCGTGGAGAGCCAGGTTCACAGGTGGGAGTGCTGCCTGGGGGCCGGTTGCAAGATTTGTTTTCTAAGCTGCACAGTGGCAGATGTTGGCAGGTGATCTTGATGGCGCCTATGATCTTTCAAGGACTGGCAGTGTAGGTAGTAAGATCAGTTGTTTCTGCAGAAAGTTAAGCAGGGACCGAAACGAAAACCAATCCTCGTCCGTTGAACCCCCGGTCTTTCTCTCTTGAACCATTTCCATATCATCTCTGGAGCTCTCTGAGGTGAGGCCAACTCACATTTTGAGGAGAGTCCCCCTTGCTATGTTTGATGCACCATCCATGTCCGGCACTGGATGGCGAACGCCATATTTCAGGTGCAGACATGTCTTAAATTGAAAGTTGCGTGTTTCGTTCTCTTGTTGGAAGCATTCTTGACCTCCATTGAAGAAGGTTCGTATTTCTAGAGTATGTGGACCTTGAATGTGAGCACCTTGACACCCCTCTGGTCATGTGAAGCCAGTCTCATACCACAAGAATCCCTGGTATAGGTTTCTGGGCTCCCACAAGAGGAATCCGTTGCGCCAGCTTCAAGTACAATGTTTGATCATGAGATGATAACCATGAAGTGTGCGCAATCGTCCTGAGCTTCCCGCGTCCAGTGGTGTGGCTGAACAAGGTATGTCTTGAGTCCAATGTCCACCTCAACTGGGTATCTTGAGTCCAATGTAGTCCGAACCCTACCCACATCAGGTGAGTTCATCGACACAGATCCAACGTCTCACAGCACAACTGACTCAGCACAGGAGACGTGCAGATCCAGGGGGATCTTCAGTTCAGTGGAGCCCATGGCCTACAGCGATCTTGCCTCACCGTCAAAAAGAACGCTAACGTCACCGGAACGATCCGCTTCCAGAACTGCCACAATCAAAACGAGGCTGGTGAACGACCACCTGGATTGCCAGTTCAGGTTGGGCGATGGATGTCCAGAGTTTGTCGCTGAAAGAGCGGCCTTACTTGGATAAACACAATAGCAAACGGACAGGGACACGGTTCAAAGCGACTCCATTGAAGCAATCAGTCTGAGGAACAAGGCCATTCTAGATCCAGTCTGACAATGCCCGATAGAGCAGCATTGTCAATATCATGTAGTCAACACATTCGCACCCTAGAAATGTTGGCTCTGTGCTGTTTGGAGGTGATGTTTGAGTCTGGCTGTGCACTCAACACCCGCGGATGTTTGCTAAAAGAGATCCAACATGTTTCTGAATGATCCTACTCTGCTGGCAGGACCAAAAACTTGCGAAAGGCCAGGGGCCTCGACTGTGCAAATTGAGAATTGCGGGCTGGACCTGTTGAGCTTTAGAAGTTGTCAGCGCTTGGTTCAACCAGACAGTCACACCCATTTCACGATATGCTCCTTACTCTTCAGGGCAAGTGTCCCAGAGATTTTGCACCAGAGGTTTTTCACGTCGCATGTTTGCGCTTTGCCCAGGCGGTGGCCTGGCCGTCGGAAAGCTGTCTCAGCACGGTGGAAGCATCGAGTTCCGAAACTGCAGCAGTGGTGCAGATGGTGTGGAGCCCCAAGGACAGGATGAGACCTGGGCCGAAGTTTTGCCAGATGGACTCCATCCCAAAGGATGTTGCGTCCGAAACATCAGCACCTATCAGGCGTTGGCAAGTGGGTTTGATGCATAGAAATCTTCCTCGTTCTGGGGTAGTTGTTGTGGAGCCATGTGAAGGCTACATTTTTCAGCGTTGCGCCAACTAAATAGTTTCGAAATTCAGTTCCAAAATTGGCGCAAAACCCCTTGACAATTTGAGACTTCCAGGGCCAGTGGTGTCGGTGCCAATCCTTTTCAACATACAAATCAGATTTGTCACAATCCACGGAGGTACTAATTGTAAATCGCTGGGCAGCTGATTTTCTTGAAAGCGTTTTTCCACGGTATTTGACCTACCATGATCAGCGGACCCTCCTTTGCAGAAGGGTGCTAGGTGGGTACATTCCGTCGGTTTACTGAACTCAAGCGAAAAACGCTGTCTGTTTTTTCCCATGTTTTTTTGTTTTGTGCCTGTATTTTTCAATTCCTGACCGGGTCCAGTATCCCAGAGACTTCCCACCGAATGTTTTGCACTTCGCAGCGGAGGCTTCAGCAAAAGCTGGGGGCAACATGCTTTGGCCTTGCCCAGGCGGTGGCCTGGCCGTCGGAAAGCTGTCTCAGCACGGTGGAAGCATCGAGTTCCGAAACTGCAGCAGTGATTACGGTGTGGAGCCCCAAGGACAGGATGAGACCTGGGCCGAAGTTTTGCCAGATGGACTCCATCCCAAAGGATGTTGCGTCCGAAACATCAGCACCTATCAGGCGTTGGCAAGTGGGTTTGATGCATAGAAATCTTCCTCGTTCTGGGGTAGTTGTTGTGGAGCGATGTGAAGGCTACATTTTTCAGCGTTGCGCCAACTAAATAGTTTCGAAATTCAGTTCCAAAATTGGCGCAAAACCCCTTGACAATTTAAGACTTCCAGGGCCAGTGGTGTCGGTGCCAATCCTTTTCAACATACAAATCTGATTTGTCACAATCCACGGAGGTACTAATTGTAAATCGCTGGGCAGCTGATTTTCTTGAAAGCGTTTTTCCACGGTATTTGACCTACCATGATCAGCGGACCCTCCTTTGCAAAAGGGTGCTAGGTGGGTACATTGCGTTGGTTTAATGACCTCAAGTGAAAAAGGCCGTCTGTTTTTTCCCACCTTTTTTGTTTGTATATTGGCTTTCGTATTTTTGAGTTCCTGACTGGGTCCAGTATCCCAGAGACTTCCCGCCGAATGTTTTGCACTTCGCAGCGGAGGCTTCAGCAAAAGCTGGGGTCAACATGCTTTGGCCTTGCCCAGGCGGTGGCCTGGCCGTCGGAAAGCTGTCTCAGCACGGTGGAAGCATCGAGTTCCGAAACTGCAGCAGTGATTACGGTGTGGAGCCCCAAGGACAGGATGAGACCTGGGCCGAAGTTTTGCCAGATGGACTCCATCTCAAAGGATGTTGCGTCCGAAACATCAGCACCTATCAGGCGTTGGCAAGTGGGTTTGATGCATAGAAATCTTCCTCATTCTGGGGTAGTTGTTGTGGAGCGATGTGAAGGCTACATTTTTCAGCGTTGCGCCAACTAAATAGTTTCGAAATTCAGTTCCAAAATTGGCGCCAACCCCCTTGACAATTTAAGATTCCAGGGCCAGGGGTGTTGGTCCCAATCTGTGCGACATTGCATTGCATCAGCATGCCTTTTCAATGTAAGTTTTCAACATACAAATCAGATTTGTCACAATCCACCGAGGCACTAATTTTAAATCGCTGGGCAGCTGATTTTTGTTCAAAATGTTTTTTCCAAGGTATCTGACCTACCATGATCAGCGGACCCGCCTTTGCAAAAGGGTGCTAGGTGGGTACATTCCGTCGGTTTACTGACCTCAAGTGAAAAAGGCCGTCTGTTTTTTCCCACGTTTTTTCCCACGTGTTTTGTTTGTATATCGGTTTTCGTATTTGTGAGTTCCTGACCAGGTCCATTATCCCAGAGACTTCCCACCGAATGTTTTGCACATCGCAGCGGAGGCTTCAGCAAAAGCTGGGGTCAACACGCTTCGGCCTTGCCCAGGCGGTGGCCTGTACGTCGAACAGCTGTCTCAGCACGGTGGAACCATCGAGTTCAAGAGCTGCAGTAGCAAGGAGCGTGGTGCGGAGCCCCAAGGACAGGATCAGATCTGGGCCGAAGTTTTGCCAGATGGACTCCATCTCAAAGGATGTTGCATTCGAAACATCTCCATCTATCAGGCGTTGGCAAGTGCGTTTGATGCATAGAAATCTTCCTCAGTATGGGATAGTTGTTGTGGAGCTATGTGAAACCACTTCTTTCCGCATTCGACCAACCAAACAATTACTAGCTTCAGTTTCAATCTTGGCACCACCTGCTTGACAACTTATGAGTTAAGACTTCCAGGGCCAGAGGTGTCGGTGCCAATCTGTGTGGAATTTATTCAGCGCAAGATACGATCAAGAACCTCTGCATACATCTTCAACCTACCTTGTCAACATACAAATCAGATCTGTCAGAATCCACCAGGGCACTAACGGTTCATCTCTTGGCAGCCAAATGTTTTTCAGAGTGTTTTTTCTCAAGATTTCCAACCTAACATGATCAGCGGACACTTCCTTTGCAAGAGGCTACTAGGTGGGTACATTGCGTTGGTTTAATGAACACAAGTGAAAAAGGTTTTCTGTTTTGTCCCGCGGTTTTTGTTTGTATATTGGCTTTCGTATTTTTGAGTTCCTGACCGGGTCCAGTATCCCAGAGACTTCCCACCGAATGTTTTGCACATCGCAGCGGAGGCTTCAGCAAAAGCTGGGGTCAACACGCTTCGGCCTTGCCCAGGCGGTGGCCTGTACGTCTCCCGGCAGCTGTCTCAGCACGGTGGAACCATCGCGTTCAAGAGCTGCAGTAGCAAGGAGCGTGGTGCGGAGCCCCAAGGACAGGATGAGACCTGGGCCGAAGTTTTGCCAGATGGGCTCCATCTCAAAGGATGTTGCGTTCGAAACATCACCACCTATAAGGCGTTGGCAAGTGGGTTTGATGCACAGAGCTCTTCCTGATTGATTACGGATAGTTGTTGTCCAGCCATGTGAAGGCCACTTCTTGCAGCACTGGGCCCACTAAATGATTGCCAATGTCATTTGCACTGTGCAAATTCCACCAATAGTTTCTTGGGAAACGCCTTGGATGAGTCCAGCCCCACAGGCAAGACGGCCTCTATCTTGGCCCAAGTCATCTTGTGACCTAGTCTGTGCTTCCAGAAGTCCATGTCTGAACTGAAGACTTCCAAGGCCAGAGGTGTTGGTGCCAATCTGTGTAGCATTGCGTCAGCGCCAGACACCTGCAATCAAGAACCTCTGCATATATCTTCAACCTACCTTTTCAACATGCGAATCAGATTTGCCGCAATCCATCAAGGCACTAACGGTTCATCGCTGAGCAGCTGATTTTTGTTCAATTGTTTTTTTCCAAGGTATGTGACCTACCACGCAAACACTTATTGTTCGGGTCAAGTATCCCAAAGGTTTCCCACCGAATGCTTTGCACATTGCATCTTGGGGTCAACACGCTTCGGCCTTGCCCAGGCGGTGGCCTGTTCGTCTCCCAAGAGCTGTCTCAGCACGGTGGAACCATCGAGTTCCGACACTGCAGCAGTGATTACGGTGTGGAGCCCCAAGGACAGGACAAGACCGGGGCTGAATTTTTTGCCAGATGAACTCACCACCTATTAATTAGGCGTTGGCCAGTGTTGATGCAAGGCTAGGTGGGTACATTCCGTCGGTTTACTGACCTCAAGTGAAAAAGGCCGTCTGTTTTTTCCCACGTTTTTTCCCACGTGTTTTGTTTGTATATCGGTTTTCGTATTTTTGAGTTCCTGACCAGGTCCATTATCCCAGAGACTTCCCACCGAATGCTTTGCACATCGCAGCGGAGGCTTCAGCAAAAGCTGGGGTCAACACGCTTCGGCCTTGCCCAGGCGGTGGCCTGTACGTCTGGCAGCAGCTGTCTCAGCACAGTGGAACCATTGAGTTCAAGAACTGCACCAGCAGCAAGGAGGGTGTGGAGCCCCAAGGACAGGATGAGACCTGGGCCGAAGTTTTGCCAGATGGATCCATCTCAAAGGATGTTGCATTCGAAACATCTCCACCTATAAGGCGTCGGCCAGTGGGTTTGATGCGCAGAAATCTTCCTCATTATGCAATAGTTGTTGTGGAGCCATGTGAAGGCCACTTTTTCAGCATTTTACAAAGGAAAGAACTGCTAGCTTCAGTTCCAATCTTGCTGCTAAGCCCCTTGACAACTTAAGACTCAGGATTTCCAGGGCCAGGGGTGTCGGTCCCAATCTGTCTTCCATGGCATCAGCGCCAGACACCTGCAATCACGAACCTTTGCATACCTCTTCAAGATACCTTTTCAACATACAGATCTGATCTGTCACAATCCACCCGGGCACTAACAGTTCATCACTTGGCAGCCAAATGTTTTTCAAATTGTTTGTTTCAAGGTATCCAACCTAACGTGATCAGCCGACACTTCCTCTGCAAAAGGGTGCTAGGTGGGGACATTAAGTTGGTTTAATGACCTCAAGTGAAAAAGGCTGTCTGTGTTTTCCCACAGTTTTTTGTTTGTATATTGGATTTCGTACTTTTCAATTCCTGACCGGGTCCAGTATCCCAGAGACTTCCCACCGAATGCTTTGCACATCGCAGCGGAGGCTTCAGCAAAAACTGGGGTCAACACGCTTCCGCCTTGCCCAGGCGGTGGCCTGAACGTCTTCAAGCAGCTGTCTCAGCACGGTGGAACCATCGCGTTCAAGAGCTGCAGCAGCAAGGAGCGTGGTGCGGAGCCCCAAGGACAGGATGAGATCTGGGCCGAAGTTTTGCCAGATGGACTCCATCTCAAAGGATGTTGTGTGCCAAACACCAGCACGTATCAGGCGTTGGCCAGTGGGTTTGAAGCACAGAAATCTTCCTCATTATGGGATAGTTGTTGTGGAGCCAGGCATGTGAAGGCCTCTTCCTGCAGAAATGGGCCAACTAAATAGTTACTGGCTTCAGTTCCAATCTTGGCGCCAACCCCCTTGACAATTTAAGACTTGAGACATCTGGTGCTGGGGCTGTTGATGACAATCCGCGTTTCACAGGCATGGCCAGATGGCAGTGCATCACGGGATTTGATCAGCGCCAGACACCTGCAATCAGTGCATTCTTCAAAAGTCTTTCCCCATGGCGCCTAGCCTAACATGATCAACGGACACTTCCTTTGTAACAAGGCCAAGCTAGGCGGGAAACCTGCATTGGCTAATTATGAAAGCCAGAAAGTAGGCTAGGCTGTAGTTGCTTGTGGCGAACGAAGTGAGATATGAGGTCTAGGGGTGGTGGCTCGAAAGCACCGCCAGAATCTCGATACAGGGCACCGCGCAATTAGCAGACAGTGCCCTTTGATTTTTCACTTTCTCCTCCACCTCTAGACAAATCCCATCTACGGTTCCTCCGTCCCTCCCTCCATCTATCCATCCTTCCCTCTGCCCTTCCTCCATCCATCCATCCCTCCTTCCCTCCCTCACAAGGATGCATGATTCGTTTTGGGTTAGAACTGACTTTGGGTCTTGTGAAACAACTTCGTGTGTGTGTGTGTGTGTGGACGGATCATGAACCACTATGCAATAATAGCTGGGACATAGCTGGGACATATGCGCGTGAACATGTTATCAAAGCATTCCAACGCTGAGGGTTACGGGATTTGCTGCTGCAAAAGGAGCCAAAGGAAATTGCTCCATTCCTGAGGCTGGAATACGTTTAGTGAGGCACTCTTGGTAACACACACTTTCTGTAACACTCTTGGACTGACACTCTTGGGGTAGTCTTGGACTGACACTCTTGGGCTGGCTTTCGTTCCGTCCTTCTCAAGTTGACTCTAAACGAGGCCATGTTAGGTAGGTGGGTGACCTGCGTTGATTAGTTGACTCAAGTGAAAAAGATTGCGTGCATTGTTTTCCCGGTGTTTACTCTTTGTACATTGGCTCATGTATTTTTAAACAAAAGGCCGAGTCAAGCGTCCCGGCAACTTCTCTCACCAGCCACGCTGCACGTTGCATTAGAGGTTGCAGCGAAACCAGGGTCAGCTCCAGTTTTGCCCAGGCGGCGGCCTGTACGTCTATGACCAGCTGTTTCAGCACGGTGGAACCATCGAGTTCCAAGACTGTAGCAGCACTGGCAGCGGCGTGGAGCCCCAAGGACAGGATGAAACCTGGGCTGAAGTTTGCCTATGGGAGTCCCTCTTGAAGGATCATTCAAAACATCACCTTTCATGCGTTGGCGAACAGATGAGCAAACGACACCACAACTCTTCCTAATTGCGGGATGGTTTTTGTGAAGGCCAATTCTGAAGCAAAAGCTGGACCAACGTGCGCCAACATTGACCAAGTATGAATTCACTTCAGTTCCACTCTTGGCGCCAAGCCTCTTGACAACTCAAGACTTGAGACATCGGTGCTGGGGGTGTTAATGCCAACCAGTGTGTCAAAGCCATTGCTGAAAGGCATTGCATCAGCACCGGATACTTGCAATCATGAACCTTTGCATGCCTTTTCAACATAGGAATCACATTTGTGACAACAGCCCTCCAAGGCCTCAATGGTGAATCGGAGAGCAGCCCGTTTTTCAAACATGGTTTCCATGATATTAAACCGAACATGATCAACCGACACGTCCTTTGTAAATAGGCCATGCTAGGTGGGTTGATCAATTGACTGAAGTGAAAAAGGTTGGGTGCGTTGTTTTGCGCTTGCAAAGTGTCCCATGTCTCTCTTTCAGAAAGCCAGGGTTGTAGGAGGTTTCAACCGCCCCGATCCCAGCAGCACATTGGCCGGAGCCAAACTGTTGCAGAAGCATGAGAGTAGCAGACTTTCTTGGGTTCTGATTGCAACACATCGACTCCAGTTGGATCAGGCTGAAAAGGTACCATGTTCTTCTTGGAAGGCCTGTCCAAGTTGGGTTCGTTACATGAGGGTCCAGGCCGGATGGCAGGTGTCACAGTTCAGTTGTGCTTCATCTGGACCTAGGTGGCGGGATGCATGTCGAGCACCAGTACAACTTGTATGATGGCACCGCCGTTTTCAGCCATTGCGCGGCAGAGGACGGTCAGGAACTCAGACTGCTTGCAAATGAGATGAGCACATTGTGACAGTATCAAGTCGTTGGGAAGAGCAACTTTGGTTAGGAGACTTTGACGAGAATTCAGTTTCTGCTGAGTGTGTTCAATGGTGCTGACCCATGTGGTGAGCAGCATTCTGCAATAGATCAACATCTTTTGCGTCATGAATGAGTTTTGCCCTTTTACTCCTGGTGTCAAGAGCACCCGCAAACAGCTTGGCAATCCAAATTCTTTGTGTTTTTATTAGGAACACTGAGTTAGACGGAAGCAACCGCTGAGTGTTCAGGAAGGATAGCCGGTAGATAGATCGTCCGTCCCTTTGAAGATTGCGTTTCTGTTGACCATCTCAACAAAGATCTGGAAGCATTTTGTTCAGGGCTGTCCAAGCCATCGAAGCTGGGTACAGGGTATATCTGGACTGTGGCCCACACCCAATTGTAAGATACAATAGCCTCGAGATGCAAATTCAAGCAGGGCCTCCCAACCTTGCGGGCATTTTCCAATAGGCCTCTCACGAGCAGCCAAGCGTTGGTTGATTGTTAAAACCGCTTGATGTTTTGACTCTGTAGACTCACCACGTTTCAATACCGGAATATTGCCATGAACCAACCCAGAAATTCAATCTCCAATGCTTGGCGCGCTGTATCGAGGTGGGGGCCTCTGGGTGCAAGATTTTCGTCAACAAGAGGCAGCACTGATCCCGGCCTTTGGGCACAGCTATAGCAAGCCACAATGATGCAAGCAAAGTCAACCAAGGATAGTTGCAGATGTTATTTCCTTGCAAGAGGATTGCTTGTTCGAAGGCCAATGCGTCCACCTCTACGATCTCCTTCAACGACTGCAGTGCGACACGCGGCGGTGGCATCTACGCCGACGCAATCAACACAACCCAGACGCTGCGCTTCCACCACTGCAGAGCTTCAGAATCAGGCGATGTTTCAAGGGTGTGACGTCCTTGAAAATGCATGTTGTTCAGTGTTTGTGCATAGGGTATGTTGATGTCATGCTGTGTTTAAGTTATCTGGGGGGTGAATCTGTTCGAGACATGTGAAAAGAACCGGCAGACATTTGTTGTATTTCTAGACGTCGTATGTACGCGGCTGACAGCCTTCAACAATTTTGTCATGCGTTCGGGATGAACATGTCTTTGGCAGAGTGACTCAAGCGTACAGCCAGCTTGAAGTGAAAGCACAAGCGTTTTCATTCTATTGGATGGGGAACCGCGTCATACACAGTTTCTGGTCTTTGGTTTTGCGCCTGATCTGTGCGCGCAGCAGTTTGAACAAAATTCATGGGGCCTTGGACACATGGTGCAGCAGTTTGCACGAACAGTACTTTCAGGCGGAGGACTGCAGATCAGCGGTAGAGGCGTGGCGTCACAAAGGAAAGGACTTCGACAAAGTTCTTTGCAAACTGAGAAGTCATGGTCACTGGCGATGCTTACTACATACTTTGCTTGGTATTTTTGGTTGCTGCAAGTGTTGGCACAGGTAATTGTTTCGGGTAGACGGCTTGCATTTTGATTCTTTGAAAAAGCTCTTTCAGGCGCGGAATTGGGCAAAGTCCGTTTTGAAAACTGCAGCGCGGACAGAGCCACCGCGAGTCTTGGACTGAAACCTTGATGGGAACTGGTTGGTAAAGCAAGTTCCGCAGTTTGACCCTTTGATGTTCAAAGTTCCGAATTCAAAGTTTGAATTTGGAAAGTGGTCAAATATCAATTGTCAAAACATGGACACTTTGGCGTCTTAGCAGGCAGGAATTTGACCGAACCAGATTACTTATTTAGCAAATCCAAGTTGTGCATTCAGTGGCCGAACTGAGGATCGAAGCACGAGACTTGACCGTGCAGCACTTGGAATTGGTGGATACTTTCGACATGGCCATCTTGGCACAAGGCGCGGAATCCCACTTTGCGGCGCCATTTGGCGCCTTGTGTTTCCTCACTACATTATACAAACTGCAACCAAAGTCACAAGTGACAAAAGACGGGAACAAACCATAAATGAACATCGTTGGAACCTGCTAAAAAGGTTCGCCATTCACGGGATGCTCAGATACATATTTGCATATTTTTCTGACATCACTCAAATGCTGTGATAGACTTGACATTCAGCGCCATTTGGCCATGGCTTGCAGATTTTGAATTTCAAATGATGCCTCAAGGGGCTCTCCTCAGCCGATCCTTTGCAAATCTGAGGTTTGAAACTCTCCGTGGCCACTTTCCAAGTCACTGCCATAGATGCACAGACCCTCTCCATGGAAGCTGGAAGTATCGAAATTGCAGCTCAGCTGAGTTGGTTGCGACTGCAATTTGAAGTGACCCTTTCACTTCAAAGATGAGCTGAACAAAAATCTTACGATGACACAGGGTTTAACGAGAAGTGGCCTTTATGTTCGAAGATGCTCCCACAACTACAGTGCGAGAATTTACCATTTGGATGAACTTGAGCTTAATTTGTGGGTGAACACAGTGGCCACTTAAGCCGCTGAAAAAGAATGATTGGATCCGGCGTTTTCCCCCTTCATGTCGATGACCACCTGTCGTGGATGGCCATTTTCTTAAGCAGCGACTCATTCGGTTTTCACATTCTAAGACACTTAATAAAGTTCCATTTATTGACTCAAGGAAATGATTGGATCAGCTGTTTTTCCCGCACATTTTCGACACCAAGCTGCACTTGAAGCCGCAGAAAGCTGCAAAGCCGCTCAGAGGAATCGGACATGGACTGCACGAAGCTCCGCGAGTGTCGGCTGTCGGTCCCAACAAACACATCGTTTCAATGCGGCCTCGGCGCCGGGGTGGCCACCACTCCTCCCTTCGGATGCGTGGCGCCTTGCAGATGGAACTGGTGGGAAGCGGCTGGCGTTTGACGTCGTGGACACCGCGCATTGGAGACATGGGATGCGATATGTGAATCAATGGAGATGCCAAAGCAAGCTGTAACCTTGACCCCAAGTGATATTGTTGAGATGGCTTTCTTCGATTCAGGTTTTACAGCCTGAGAAATAATGTCGAGTAGGTTAGCCAGTGTTGTAACTCTGCCATAGTTTCACTTTAACCCCGAAATATTCCCCGAAAACGAGACAAGCAAAGCTTCACAAGCGAGGCATGTGCTGAAAGCTTCACGCAAGTTGAGAACGGCACCAACGGCAGCTGCTTCCCATGCCCCACGGGTGCAGCTCTTTGCCACGCTGCGAAGATTCAGATGAAGTGCCGAGACGGAAATCAGTTGGGACACAGGTCCAGAGACACCATAGGCTTGGAATGGTTCATCCAAAGGCGACATTCTGTTTGGGACATTTCATTGCCGAAATGCTTATGGCCATTTTCTCTTCGTTCAAGCAGCTTCAAATGTGTATTTTTCGAGGTTCCACCCGTTGATTACATATATGTTTGATTCTCTCAGTTTTTTTGTCGGTCTGGTCTCGATACAGTAAGCTTTCGGATTCTTTTTTGTCAGTCTTCCACTCCTTTTGTGATTATTCCCATCATCTGGCATTCCAAGCTTTGCCTCCGCATCCTTGCAGAAAGCATTGAGGCCTCGCTTCATGCTGCACGAAAATGATCTCAGTCGGCCATTGCATTGCCCGACAAAGGCCATGGAAGGGCTGGAGATGGGATTTTGTTTCAAGCTCTCAAGCAACGGCCATCAATAAATTGTGCAGAACTTTTGTGGTTGGCTGCTTAGCAGAATCAGAATTCAGACGCGAGCATCACTTTCCCTCCTATATTGCTGGTCGTACTGCAAGAAGACATCCAACATGAATTTCTGCTAAGTTGTTTGCAGAGGTGCAGGGCAGGTGCATCTTCCATCGCCTTTCCTATGTTCCAGCTTTAATTCCACAAGTTGGTTCATGCTTTGGAATGAAGTACAACTCATGCATGCGTTGGCAAACCATTCGGAGTTTCTTGGGTCCATTGCTTGTCGCGCCCAGCAATGTATGTACAGAAT
>VSDK01022793.1:133709-157718 GCA_009767595.1 Symbiodinium kawagutii
CTTGACTGTTTCTGTTGCTTGTTTAGAATTTCAACCCTGCTTTTGTTGCTCATTTGGCTTTCCAAGCTCCGATACAGTTTGTCGAATTCGAGTTCCGATCAAAGCTCCTCACTCTATAGAAGTACTTGCACCCCTGCAACAACGCATTTCACCTGTGAAATAGGCGGAATCGCTCAGATCCATTTGGAGCACAACATGCAATGAAACGTTTGATTCAGGGGCGCTCTGGGGGAGTCTTTTTAGCGGTGTTTGAGTGTCCTTGCCTCTGGGGGAAGCCCGAGCACATCCAAGGAGACTGCTCAGATGATGAAACAGGGAGCCGTTTCTAGCCAGCAAAGGGCCATCCTCTTTCATCTCGACATCAGTGACACAAGTTGAGTGCTTCCCAAATCTGATTCAGGAAATGGTCTAGAGTTTTCGCATTTTTTGCAACTCTTCCGTTCCAACCCACCTAGCACCTAAAGCTTAGTAAAGCAGAAAGGTGTTGGAGGTTTGCTTTTGCGTCGAGGAGACGGACACTTACAAACATCTCCAAACCCAGATTCAAGCACGTTTGTCTCGTTTGGTAAGCTTGAGAAGTAGAGAGGGGATTCCAGCCATTAACAACGTCTGTGTTTTTTGTGCATTGCTAGACTGTCAGCAGATTCTCAAGGTCGAGTATCTCTATGGCACCGCTGTGTTTCTTTCAGATGCGAGTTCTGGACAAGGACCACGCAACCACAGCAGTCCTCTGAGTCGAGGGTCACTGAGTGTTCGCATGATTTGGCACCGTACTTTCGTGGGGCAGTGGCACAAGTCATCCAATTTGGGCCCCCAAGCAGACAATCATATTTCTCGCTCGTTGCTTAGATCTGATAGTCTTTTTCACTTTGAAATGACGAATCGACCAGATGTCACCAGGGATGATTCACGATGATGAAGGCAATCCCTCTCCAATTTTTGTTGTATGCTGAGGAGCCAAATCCTCACACTGTCTGCTTTCCTATCTCTCCTTGGCGGCTTGGCAGCAATTTTATGTGTCAAACTTGATGTTCACCCATCGGTTTCTCCATAGCTACCATGTTTTGCCAACTCTTCATCAGTCTTTCTCAGAGAATTCTGAACGCATTGGTAATCGCGAACGAATCGGCAGATTCATCCCGCCAAGGAGCGGAGTGGGGTGTTCGGAGTGCATTGCTTGGACGTGGCCCCTCGTCAAAGTTGCTTTTCGTCCAGTACAAAATGTTTTGCAAAGCCTGCCATGCTTTTGACTTACCAACTGTATTCTGCTACTAGAGGGGCCCTGAAGTGTTGCAAGAACAAGCGCTTCACCGCCATTCGGCGATGGTTTTTTGCCCCAATTCACTCTGGCCAAGTTTTGCCATGAAGTTAACATGTTTGGGGGAAGATGCGGGAGTGCTGAAGATGGGCACTGCTCGGAGGCAGTTGCGGCATCCTTGGTGCTGGTTCTTTCCTTCAAGGACTGGCGAGTGGCTTTGGTGGCAGGCGAAAGCACGGGCAGTTTGTTGCTTCTTTTCGTTGAAGTCTTGTGATTTTTTTGCAATCCATCTCATCAAATTTTTGTCCCGTAATGCCTGGAACCAGTTCCGCTGGAATGGCAAGCACCAAATTTCATGCTTTGAGTCTTTAATGACCCTGCACCACATGGGAAGGCCTCAATTGCTTCTTGCCGACCATCCTGGCAGACTTTGCTAAGTACGCCGTGTGTTGCTTGGCTAAGTCTCCGACGCAAAAACTCATTGGATGCAAGTCCGAAGCCTAAGTTCGTCCATGGAATTCAAATTTCATGCTTGCAGCATTGCTTGAACATCTGTGAATTGTTTCTCGTTTCCTATTGAGGTTATCGACTTGAAGAAAACCAGAGTGACGGAATCGAAGGTTTGATTTGCAACCACCTGCCTTTCGGACATGGAAATATCTCCGGATTTGTGGCGGCCTGGAGCTCAATGCTCTTTTACCCTTCGATTGCCTCATTTGAGGCCGTACATAGCTGAACTCTGCTTGTGGTGTGAAAGCTGCTTGAGCTGCTTAAGGTGCAAAGTCTGTGGGATCTCTTGATGTTTGAGGCGTGCTGCAAGGTTTTGTCAAGCTGAGGTCGGTGCTGGCTTCCTGACCGCCTTTGCCGTTGCCCTGTGCCTTGGCCGGATTGGAGAAGTGGCAGCGGACCGCCATTGATCCGAAGTTGCAAGGTGACTTGGTGAGCGACTCAGTTGATTTGACCGTCTCAGGTCGGAACTACCTGTGTTCACGCTTGTCACATTCCGGTGCTTTCAGGTTCCCCAAAGATCCAACAATTCCGATACCAAACTCCCCGTCTTTCCGGTCCAAGGTTCACATGGCTCAACCTCTCAAGTTCCAGCGAAGCGCCTTGGCAGCACAAAACGTCCGTTCCTCCAACTTGACGCGCAGCGCAACATGTGACCCAGCCATACCTTTGGATCATAGCGGAACAATCCATACATACCCATAGAGCCATACATTTGGATCACTGCGGCACGATCCGTACCCGTTGAGTCATATAGCCATTATCCTGCAATACTATGCATGTAATGCATGTATGCTGTTCCTTCTCATAGGTGGTGAACTCATATCTATGATAGCGAACTCACCAAGAATAGTTGCGATATTTAGCAACAATTGGCACTTGAGCTGGGCTTTGGAAACACTTTCAGGTGTTAAGCGCAGGTTTTGAATTGCCAGATTCTATCGTGGAAAGATCGGAATTTGTAGCTGGCATCCGGGCCCCAGGACTGCGAGGATGTGCTTCCAAGCCACGAGGCATTTCTGACGAACAAATACGGAGAGGTGCGGGCCATTTCCAACGGTCATCGGAAGTAAACATATAATAAGTAAATATAGGTGCTTATCATATAAGTAGCCATAAGTAAACATATCATAAGTAAACCATCATGTATATAATGGCATATTTTTCCCGAATGCGTAGCACGGGTTCTCGTTTCATAGTGGGGGTCTGGGGGTGGAGACGTGTTCGCTGGACGTTGCGTTTACGACCGCAACCGGTCGCATGTGTTCGCAACCGGCCGCAACCGTTTGTCGCCGTCCGCGGTAGGGCCGTAAGGCCGTACCATTGGGGAAAGCGTGTGGAGGTGGTCATGTTGCGTGGTTTTGCGTGTCGTGCAACCTGGTTTTGCGTGACAGGCGTGGCACTTTGTCGCATTTCAGCATATCCAATGAGGTGTCCCAAGTCCATTTTGCGTGGCAGGTGCAAGAGATTCTCCACTGGTGTGTTGGTGTGGTGGGTTGGTGTGGTCGGCAGTGAGGTCTCCGTACCATTGGGGGAAGCGTGTGGAGGCAGTCAGTTTGCGTGGTGATGCGTGTCCTGCAACCTGGTTTTGCGTGACAGGCGTGGCGCTTTGTAGCATCTCAGCATATCCTCTGACGTGTCCCGAGTCCATTTTGCGTGGCAGGTGCAATGGATTCTGCACAGGTGTGTTGGTGTGCTGGGTTGGTGTGGTCGGCAGTGAGGTCCTCGTACCATTGGGGGAAGCGTGTGGAGGTGGTCAGTTTGCGTGGTGATGCGTGTCCTGCAACCTGGTTTTGCGTGACAGGCGTGGCACTTTGTAGCATCGCAGCATGTCTCATGACGCTTCCCAAGTCCACTTTGCGTGGCAGGTCCAAGAGATTCTCCACCTCTCTCATTACTGTGCTTCGTGATTGGCATACAAAATGCATTGTAATGGCTGCGTAATTGCTAGGTCCGTGTGATTTTTGCTATTGCGCTGGCGTGCAAAACGCATTGTAATGGCTGCGTCAAGTTGACTTTTGGTGACTTACTATCATATGAAACGCAATGTAATTGCTGCGTGACGGTGCTTCTCGCTCCAAGTGTGTCTCACCAAGAGTGTCTTACAAAGAGTGTCTCACCAAGAGTGTCTTGCAAGAGTGTCTTACCAGGAGTGTCTCACAAAGAGTGTCCCACAAAGAGTGTCCCACCAAGAGTGTCTCACCAAGAGTGTCTTACACAGAGTGTTTCACAAAGAGTGTCTCACAAAGAGTGTCTCACAAAGATTGTCCCACAAAGAGTGTCTTGCCAAGAGTGTCTCACCTAGAGTGTCTCACCTAGAGTGTCTCGCCGAAAGTGTCTTGCAATTTGTGTCTCACAAAGAGTGCCTCACCAAGAGAGTCCCACCAAGAGTGTCCCACCAAGCGTGTCTCACCAAGAGTGTCTTACCAAGAGTTTCTCACCAAGAGTGTCTTGCAAGAGTGTCTTACCAAGAGTGTCTCACCAAGAGTGTCTCACAAAGAGTGTCCCACAAAGAGAGTCTTGCCAAGAGTGTCTCACCAAGAGTGTCTCACCAAGAGTGTCTCACCAAGAGTGTCTCACCAAGAGTGTCCCACCAAGAGTGTCTCACCAAAAGTGTCTTACAAAGAGTGTCTCACAAAGAGTGTCTCACAAAGAGTGTCTCACAAAGATTGTCCCACAAAGCGTGTCTTGCCAAGAGTGTCTCACCTAGAGTGTCTCACCTAGAGTGTCTCGCCAAAAGTGTCTTGCAATTTGTGTCTCACAAAGAGTGCCTTACCAAGAGTGTCTCACCAAGAGTGTCCCACCAAGAGTGTCCCACCAAGCGTGTCTCACCCAGAGTGTCTTACCAAGATTTTCTCACCAAGAGTGTCTTGCAAGAGTGTCTTACCAAGAGTGTCTCACCAAGAGTGTCTCACAAAGAGTGTCCCACAAAGAGAGTCTTGCCAAGAGTGTCTCACAAAGAGTGTCTCACAAAGATTGTCTCACCAAGAGTGTCCCACCAAGAGTGTCCCACCAAGAGTGTCTCACCAAGAGTGTCTTACAAAGAGTGTCTCACAAAATCGCATCGTGAAAAAGAATCGCATCATTGTTCAAGCAATACTCTGTTTCGTAAATTTACGTGAGAGCATTCGGGTTCGTGGGCTTTATCTTGTTTTAATCATCGGAAGTGATATTCATATAAGTAAACCAGTAAGGCCACATCCATTGAGAAGCGAAGACTTGTTGACACTGAAGCCATGTGCTGGACCGTGCTCAGACGTCAGGGGCGACGCTACTTTGAAGCAGAACGTTTGGTGAGGACACAGAAACTGCAATGTTGTAGGGTTCCAATTCTGCGAAGATGATTGTTTGTTTAAGTTTCGCTGTTTGACGGTTTGTTGATTTTTCTCTAGTTTGTTGGCTGGTGTAACCTTTTGATACCTTTTAACAACGCTGAAGTTTTTAATGGTTCTGTTTTTTGAAAATTCCAGTGATCGCCCTTGCTGCCTCGGCTTGCCTACCAACATGGAATCAAAACACTTCGACAGAATTTCTGGGACGATGAAATTGAACCATCAATGTGTTCCGCTCATAGAGAGATGCCTCGATATGCCAACTTGGGACGCCAGGAAAGTGTTGCTGGCTACTGCAGCCGCATTCCTTCCAAGCACAACCTTCCCGGCACTTCAGATGACGGCTTTGCTAGTCATCATTTGCTCCTCCCTCCTCCTCTATGCCGTTTTCCAGCCTTACCGCCGGCAACTTTGGAATTGGAGCGAGGCTTGGCCGGAATGGCCAGAGCAGTGGGTGACAAGTGCTACGATTTTTCAACTCTTAAAAGCCTTGTCGGACCACAAGGATGTCAAGTCAATGAAGAATGCATTTCTTTGGTGAAACTTTAATTTTGGTAATTAGATTAGCACGCAACTTGCACAGATGTGGTGTATCACTCGTTACCAAGTGCCATCATTCCTAAGGAATCCACGCTCTTGGCAACTGCTTTGCTTCTGATTGGTGTGGCTTCCGCTGTGACTCTCGAAGATAATTGCTGCAAATGCAAATTGTTATTTGTGCACTCAGATCTTTCTCATTTTCAAACACATTTAAGTGAATGTAGAATATGATTTGTTGTCTCGCCTTAGTATTGCCACCACCATTATGTTGAACTACTTATGGGAGCACTTCAGTATCATGTGTGAATGAATTTTGCAGGTCAAGGATCATCCTCATTCGACAAAAAATAAGGTGAGTCACAAAAATGATGGTGTTAGGAAGCCTTGGGGCTCTCAGATTGCACGGTTTCTGCACAGGCTGCAGCCAGGAATAAAAACTCCCCAAAAGCGCTGGTTTGGGATTAGATTCAAGCAAGAGTTCTTTTCAGTCGACGGTTCAATTTGTTCAACACAAGAGATTTCTCTGCAATTCTTCCTGCTCCAGCAATTGTCTTAAAATCACTCCAGCATAGATCCGAGACAAAGGATTTCAGTGAACACGTAGCAGAGAACTCTGAAGCTCAAGGTAAGCGCATGTTAGAACCCCAATAGTCGCCGTTTGGTGAACAATGAAGCGCAACCCCCATGTGTTGACCGACCTAGATCCTTGTTGGCGCAGTCGAACGCTTTCCTTGAGATTTGGATAGATTTGGAAGGTCGTAGAATCACACCAGGTCCAGGAATGCTACTGGCGGTATACACCAGGTGCTATGCATTGCCCAGTTGTGTGGATGATTTTGGGGCATTTGCTTGGCACACTGCAATCTCAGGATCGCCAATGAGGATCAATGGGACAAGACCGAGTTCGGTCAAAGGTCGATGATCATCACCCTGGGCGTCATAGTGACCTCTGTATGTGCCTTGGCATCTAAACCAGGATAGCTTTGCAATGCCATGAGTTACGAAGTTTAGGGCGCTTGGTGGCTTGCCAAAGCCACTGCTATCGCCACTGCTGCTGAGTTTTCATTGAGTTCTGGGACGAGGTGTTGCCTTCATGATCAAGATCGCCCAGGAAGTCTGGCGGGAGCGGCAACCGGCAGCGACATCCTCACAGGAAGCGTAGAAAAAAGATTCAAGTGTCATTTCAGTGTGGCAGTGGATTCAAGCGTGTCGCAGTGCTCCATGCTGACTTTGCTACTGTAGAAGGATGTTAAAGTCAGTGGTAGACAGTATCGTGAACCTGCTAGGAAGATTTCATCGTTTCCCCTGTGCTAAATTCTGCTGTCAGTTCATAAGTCAGACTGCACTTCCTGTGTGTGCCGCCTTTCGGCTTCAGCGGTTTCAATCCGTCAACGTGCGATTTCGTTGTCAAACTTTGGCACTCGAGTTTTCAAAGAGCCATGTGTTTGGCAGCCGTCGCTGCCGAGAGCCGGTTTGGGCTGGAGGCACATGGGGTGATGGAGATGGAGTTCCCTTTGTTGCAATAGAATGCAGTAGAAGCAGAAATGGATTCCACGGTAGGAGAATGCTGGAACTTTGGCCTCCTGTTTTCGCGGTGTACAACTATTAAAGACAACAGCATGTTGGTTTACCCCTTAACAAGACGACCAGTGGATTACTGCAACCTGATGCAACGCCCCCGCACCTTGGGGTGCGGACGGATTTCAGTTCCAGAAGCAAATCATTCGATGTTTGCTTCTTGTGCGTCTGCTTTCTTGAACAGAGTTTGGCAACACTTCATTAACTGTAATAATAACAGATTCGTTTCTCAAAAGCCGCAAGCATAGAGATCCCGTGGTTGTCAACGACCCTCGCTGTGTATCACCAGAGCACAGGAAGATCGCATCGATTGATGGTGATAGTCAGCAGATCAAACGACTCTATGCGCTATGCTAATGAGACCAAAATTACCAACAGTTTCATCCTTGATACGACACAATTGTGGCATGTCATTTGCACGCGAGCATCTAGCACCACCATCCAAAATCTATAGAATTCACATTGGATGCGTGGTTTGATCTTGAGCTAGTGTATGTTTTTTTCGTGCTTGATTGCACTATTCTACCATAGTAGCAATAGTACGGATTATTGATGTTGATTAATAACATCACTTTCTCATGATTTGTCGTGTTTTCGTATACATATGCATGTGTTGAACCTCTAGCACTTCTGTTCGCACCTTCATGCTGCTGAGATTCTTGTGCCGACTGCAGTGATTTCTGGACTGCAAATGTTGGGGCTAGCGATGGGGTAGAATAGCTGCGACGCACCGAGATGAATTCCAAAGGAATCTCGAGGTGAAGTGTCGATTTCTAAAGTTTTGTCATGATTTTTTGGTAGGTGCTGTGTTTCGAATTCAACGCAGAAACAACTCATAGATGAGATGGCCCAAAATTAGGTTCAATATTGCAGACTTGACTCTGACATACAACAGACTTGGTGCAAGTCTCAAAGAAATTTCAGTGTGCCGCTGCAAGATGTGGAGAAAAGTGAGCACAGCACAGTGTTGTTTGCTGTGGCCAGGACTCCCAAAACATTCAGAAATGGGGAGATTCATAAATGGAGGTAAACTCAAAAATTGATCTGAACGTCTTCACGGGGGGAATTGGGAACGCCCTATTTCTGTGCAACTCATGTGTTGAAGTCGTACAGCACCCTGCAGATGCTAAAGAGACAAGCCCAGCTGAGCACCAAAACTTCTCATCAGTCATTCTCAACAGGCGTTGTATACTACTTCATTTACAGGGCTTAGCTAGAACTTATCAGGCTTAGCTAGAAGCCATGAACTGCAAATACCAACTGTCAAGCGACAACTGCCGAAGCCATTCAATATGAGCCTTGGGAAGTGCTCAGGTGCTTCTGCTTGCCTTTTGTAGTCTTTTGGCTTCAGTCCAGAGTGGTCTTTCGAATTCTCTCACGTTTTCATGTCATGATGCACCATGCGCTTGAGAGCGGCTGGCATTCTGTTGGTGCTTGGCGCGAGCGCCCTGCGAGATGAGATTGACAGATTAGCGCTGCAGGCCTGGGAATGCTGTGGAACTCATTCGCTGCCTGTGGTTTGCTGGTACAGCAACGCCGTTTCACTCCCAGTTTCTAGGGGGCACCTCTAGGGCAAGCAGGAACCCAACTGGTGAGGCATTTGGACACAAGTCTTTGGTGTAAGATCCAAGTTTTTGCGATTTTTTGAAAGTTTCCTTGAGCCATGGATTTGTTGTCTTATTGAACGAAAACAACTACATGAAAAACTAGTTGCATCAAGGCAGCTGTAAATTATACTGTTAATCCTGAAGGAGTCAGCGACGGAGAACAAAGTTGGAATTGTCCGCCAAAAAAGTTTGGGAACGGGTTTCAGTAGGAGTTTGGTGGCCTGGTTCAAATTTAGGTATCTGTGCCATCCTCGTCTGATTTGCCTTGGCCTTGGTGCTCAAATCTGCCACAGGTGGGAGAGAACGAGCAGCTTTCCTACCAGAAAGAGGCACGATCTGCAGAGTGCTTCGGATTTGTTCCCAAGTTTAAGCCAAAAGGAGAATGTGTGGTGCTCGACAACATGCTGTCGAAAGATCACGTTTGCCGTTTGCTCACTTGCAAGTTGAACCTACATCAATTGGAGCTTCCCTTGCGTACCAGTGGGTTTCACTGTAACTTACGGATTGGCCTCGATGTAGTTTTTTGAGGCAAGCCGTGGAATTTCCCAATTGGAAGACCAGCAGCAGATCGCTTCTTGGCAAGTTGTTCGGATATCTGCGGATGGGTGCCGGCTCCTTTGACTTCTTGGCGACAGGATGACTTTTGTAGTGAGTTTTACATGATCGAATGCAGGTCTATGTTTGGATGACATCTTTGTTCCAGAAAGGATGCAGTGTTCTTGGATGACGCTTGATCTCCCAGGCTCAGCCTTTCGGCCCGACAGCAGAAGCGTTCATCAATGTCCCTTGGAATGCGATTCCACCGTTGGGTGACGTCCGGGACACACCATGGCGCAGCATTTCCAACCGAGTCACTTAGTATGCAGCAGAGCTGTGCAGCTGTCAGGAAGGCGCAGTGGATCCTACAGTTCTGGAAAGCGCAGCACCTCGGAAGGTGTGATTTGTTTTCGGATGGTTTGCCATGGGAAGGATCAATCATGAATCATGAAGGATCCAGCGAAAATTAAAGTTTTCATTGGATGAATCAGGTTTTGCCGCTTTGGGCTAGTTTTTCCGGTCGCTGAGACTTTTCATAGGATGAAAGTTTTTGGACTTGTCGAGAATAAGGTTGGATAAGGAAGGTTTTGCCGCTTTGGGCTCGTTTTTCAGGTCACTTAAGTGCTTTGAGCCAGATGTTTCTTTTGCTGGGAAGTCTCAGTCATCCTTGGCTCAACAGATTGCTGACCTGGACTTTCCGTTGAGCTGCTGTTCAGGTCCTGAGCGAGAAGAGCTGCAGAAATGGCATACTTCACCTGCAGGGCACTGTGGTGGTCAAAGAGAAGTTGATCTTTTCCAAGGACGACGTTTGATTGCCGTGGGGTCATTGTTAGTGTATTCGATGCAAGTTAAAGGAAGGCTTTCACAATTCAAGGGCCAACACTTCTGTAAGCCTTTTCTTGACCCAACTAAATCCATATTCCCATGCTGGAGTCGTATTTTCCCTACTTTGTATGTTCTATGTTCAATTCATCACCAGTTTCCAATCAGATTGTCCTGTTTTGCAAGCCTAACATCCCCGGCAGTCACCTGGTGACTTCGAGGGTTTATCCTGTGAATGGCAGGCGTTTTTTATTGCGTTTCTTTGCCACAAAAATATTGGAAGAAATTTGGGATTGGTGGTCAAGATGTTACAAAGAAGACTAAACAACACTCCTCTTGCCTCCAATAGCTGCAGGTGTGCATGATTGATGTGCGCAGTGTTGGTGACATGAAAGATCATGAAATAGCAAATGAACAAATACATAAAATCTCAACAGCTACATAAAACATGTTATTTTATGTGAATAATAGCTACATCAACAGCTACATAAAAAATGCAGCCACAAAATGCGGCAAACAGCTGTCATGCACAGCTGGTCTGGCTGGCTGCAGTTGTCTAGGACTGCACGGTGCTTCGTGGAGAGCCAGGCTCACAGGTCGGGGTGCTGGGGCCTGTTCCAGGGGGACGAGTCGAGGGCTCACTCTGCAGGTGATCTTCTTTGCGCCTGTGATCTTTCAAGGACAGCTGGGCATGGAAGGTTTCGCCTTGAGAACAGGGATGAACAGGGCAGAAAGTAAGCCAAGGACTGGAATGGAAAAGCATCCTTTGCCCGTTGAACCATGTCTTTTTCCTTTGAATTATATTCTTTTAGCTCTTTGAGGTGAGGCCAAGCCGCATTGTCAGGAGAGTCCCTCTTTCTATGTTTTTTGCATCGTTTATGTTAAGTGCTGAATATCAAAGACATTTTTGCATTTGCAGCCGCCTGTTGTTTTGAAAGCTGTCGTGTGGTTCGTTCTTTTTCCCCAACAGCCTAAGCCAAGAGGGTCCCTGGCCTAAGGTCTGGTGGGTGCAGGTGCCAGGCTCCAACAAGTTCCGGAAGCTTCCAGGAGGTTTGGTGCAATTGTCAGACCGAGCTTGCAGAAGGGTCTTGAAAGAGAGGTTCCGGGACCCAGAACAGCGCCCATAGCAGCGCCCATGTCATGGTTCTGGAAGGTTCGGGAAGTTCCAGTGTAAGCAGATCATAGTTCCAGAAGGTTCAGGGAGGTTCCGAGAAGGTTCAAGGTTCCACAGGAAGTTCAGAAGCAGTTCCTAGGTCAATTTTTCGGAAGTTTCCGGTGTAGTTGGTAGATTAGGTTCCGGAAGGTTCTGAGCGAAAGATTAAGGAAAATTTGAAAACTTGACTCGGTGATATGAGAAGATCCGTAGGACTAAATCGTCTCTGCTGTTGGGGATACCACTGAAGCTTATGCTGGAAGCACCATGGACCTCCGTTGAAAAATGATCCATCTTGAATGTTTGGCTTGATGTAAAAGCCAGGAGGTTTCTGTGCTCCCATCGGTTTCAGGGAGGAATCCCTTGCATCAGCTCCGAACACATGTCCGATCATGACACAACACCATGATGATACCTTATCCCTGGACACTTCGGATAATCCAACTTTTTTTTTGTTGCGGGATATTTCCTCGAGCCCATGTGGGCATCTGTGCCCAAGCATCTTGACCTTCCCGGGCCGATGGAGTGGCATCACGTTAAGTTTTGAGTCCAAGCCCTGTCCACCCACACACTGGGTAGGTTTGTTCTACATGCAGATTTGACAGCACAACTCACCACAGGAGACGTGCAGATCCAGGGCAACGTTCAGTTCAGTGCAGCCCATGGCCTAGAGCGAGCCTGCCTCACCGTGGAAAAGAACGCCAACGTCACCGGAAAGATCCGCTTCCAGAACTGCCACAACAAAAACGAGGCCGGTGAACCGATCACCTGCAGGAGCTGGTTTGCCCGTTGAAGTTGAGCAATGGAAGTCCAGAGTTTGTCACCCAAAGAGGTTGCCTTGCTTGGACAGACACAGTGTCAGTAGCAAATAGGCATCTCCAATGACTCCAATGCTTCTCTGGGACTGGATTGAAGTGATCAGTCTGACTAACATGGCGATTTTAGATAGAGCCTGATAATGTCCAATAGAGTCGTATTGTCAATATTATGCAGTCAACAAATTCGCACTCTTGCCGCATGCTGCAATTCGACCCATGTCATCTAGCGAAATACGTGTCAACTATTTGGAGACCCTGAAATGTGTGCGGTGATGATTCAGAAAATCTCGACAGGTTTGCTTGGTGTTGTTTAGACGTGATGTTGGAGTCCAGCTTGGCCAATACTTCTTGTGAAAACCCAAAACGTTGTGGATTGATCCTGGATGTGCTCTTTTCATCCTCGCAGGCCTGGAAATTTGCACGAGGTCGGGGGTCTCTGTGCGAGAATAGCAGACTTGATCTATTGAGCTTTAGAAGTTGTCAGCACATGGGCTGAACCAACGGAAGGGTCACATCTGTTTCACTCTGTGTTCCTCACTGATCGGGTCAAGTGTGTCAGAGACTTCTCTCGCCAAACGTTTGCACGTCGCATCGGACACTGGAGCGTTTGCCCAGGCGGCGGGCTGTATGTCAGCAATCTGTCGCAGCACGGTGGAACAATCGAGTTCCACAACTGCAGCGGCAAGTGGGGTGTGGAGCCCCGAAGACAGGATGAGACCTGGGCTGAAGTCTTGCCAGACGGACGCAATCCAAAAAGGTGCTGCGTGCAAAACATCCCTTCCATGTGTCAGCGAGCAGGTTTAATGTTTGAGTCGAAAAGGACTCCCAAACATGTGAAAAGGACTCCCAAACATGTCCTGATTACGGAACACTTTTGGTGGGGGCCAATTCTTAAGCATACAATCTGGACCAACATGGACCACCTACTCATTCACCTAAGTTCCAATCTTGGGGCCAAGCCCCTTGACAACCTAGGACTTGAAACTTCTGGGGATGGGGTGGTTGGTGTGAATCAGTGAGTCACATGCATTGCTTTGTGGCATTGCATCAGCACTAGACACCTGCAATCAGCTCATGTTCAAAAGTGGTTTTCCGTGGTATCTAAGCCAACATGATCAACCGACACTTCCATTATAAATAGGCTATGCTAGGGGTCCTGATTTTTTTCAAGGATGTTTTCCGTTTTTATTTCTTTCTGATTGTAAAATGATAAGCAAACAGAGAAGCAGGGAAGGAGGCAAGCAAGCAAGCAAGCAGGCAGGCAGGCAAGCAAGCACGCAAGCATGAAAGTCTTGAGTCCGTACAAAAGAAACTCTAAACCCAAACCTAGAACCAGAAACCAAGAACTCACCCCGAAAACCAATCCTAAGACAAGAACCCAAAAAAGACCAAAGGCCGTAAACCGTGATCTCGACCCTAAAAGCATAAACCTTTGACCCAACCCTAAAACCGCAAAACCATAAAACCAACACCCTGAACTCACCCTACAACCAAAAACCCTAAAAGCAACCCTAAAATCAGAAAACCTCAAATCAAGCCTAAAACCTTGAACCCTAAATAAAGTCAACCCTAAAACCAAAACCTTAAAATCAACCCTTAAACCATCAACAATCAAGCCTGAAACCGGATCCCAAGCTAGCAACAACCCTAAAACCATAGCGACCATAAAACCATAACGCTGAAACCATAGAACCTAAATCAACCCTAAAACCAGAAACCCCAAAACCATAATCCCTAAAGTCAACCCCCCAAAAAATGTAAACCCTAGTGTTAACCCTAAAGCCAAAAAAAATCATAACATCACCCCCAAAACCAAAACCATAAACCCTAATTTCAACCCTAAAACCACCGACCCTAAACTCAACCCTAAAGCCAGAAATCCTAGAAGCAACCCTAAGACTATAGACTCTAAAACCATAAAATCTGAAATCAACCGCTGAGGCCATAAGGCTTAAAATCAATCCTAAAAGAATAAGCACTAAAGCCAACGTTAAAAACAGAAACCCTAAAATCAACCCTAAAACCAGAAAACCCAAAATCAACCTCAAACCATAACGTTGAAATCATCAAACTTAAATCAACCCTAAAACCACAACCCGTAAAATCTAAAATAAAGAATTGTGAACCCTAAAACCACAAATCCGAAAATCATCTTGAGATAATCCCTAAAATCATCCCCAAAGCCAAAAAGCAATCATAACATCAACCCTCAAACCAAAATTATTGTACTTGTGGTGCCGTTATGAAGTCATTCTATTTGCTATTTCCAGACCAGAAACGGAAAAAAACTCCACAAAAAAGGAGAAAACAATCCAAAACCTAAAAACAACCCCTATGCTAGGTGGGTACATTGCGTCGGCTAATTCACAATTTGGTGCATTTTCCTATTGTTCGCTGCTTGTACATTGGCTCTTGTACCTGTAAACACCTGATTGGGTCAAGCATCCCAGAGACTCCTCTCACCCAACGTTTTGCACGTCGCATCGGAAACTTGAGCTTCAGCTTTGCCCAGGCGGTGGCCTGTACGTCCATCATCAGCTGTCTCAGCACGGTGGAACCATTGAGTTCCACAGCTGCAGCAGCAAGGAGGGTGTGGAGCCCCAAGGACAGGATGAGACCTGGGCTGAAGTTTTGCCAGACGGACGCAATCCAAAGGGTTTTGCGTTCAAGACATCCCTTCCATGTGTCGGCAAGCAGGCTTCACGTTTGAGTTGCAAAGGACCCCAAAAAAGTTGATTACTGTTTACGATTGCGGAACAGTATTCGTGGGGGCCAATTCTTAAGCATAAACCTGGACCAACGTGGACCACCTACTCATCCAGTTCAGTTCCAATCTTGGGGCCAAGCCCCTTGACAACCTAGGACTTGAAACTTCTGGGGATGGGGTTGTTGACGTCAATCAGTGAGTCACATGCATTGCTTTGTGGCATTGCATCAGCACTAGACACCTGCAATCAGCTCATGTTCAAAAGTGGTTTTCCGTGGTAGCTAAGCCAACATGATCAACCAACACTTCCATTGTAAATAGGCTATGCTGGGAGGGGACATTGCGTCGGCTAATTCACTCAATTTGGCGGTTTTTCACATTGTTTGCTGCTTGTACATTGGTTTTTGTAGCTGTAACGCCTGATTGGGTCAAGCATCCCAGAGACTTCTCTCACCAAACGTTTTGCACCTTGCATTGGAAACTTGAGTGAAACAAACTTGAGCAAAACCGCGGTCAACATGCTTCGGCTTTGCCCAGGCAGTGGCCTGTACGTCCTCCGCAAGCTGTCTCAGCACAGTGGAACAATGAAGTTCCACGACTGCAGCAGCAACAGCCTGGGTGTGGAACCCCAAGGGATGGATGAGGCCTGGGCTGAAGTTTTGCCAGATGGACGCAATCCAAAAGGGTTTTGCGTTCAAGACATCCCTTCCATGTGTCGGCGAGCAGGTTTCATGTTTGAGTTGCAAGGGACCCCCAAAAAAGTTGATTACTGTTTACGATTGCGGAACAGTATTCGTGGGGGCCAATTCTTAAGCATAAACCTGGACCAACGTGGACCACCTACTCATCCACTTCAGTTCCAATCTTGGGGCCAAGCCCCTTGACAGCCTAGGACTTGAGACTTCTGGGGATGGGGTGTTAGTGTGAATCAGTGAGTCACATGCATTGCTTTGTGGCATTGCATCAGCACTAGACACCTGCAATCAGCTCATGTTCAAAAGTGGTTTTCCGTGGTAGCTAAGCCAACATGATCAACCAACACTTCCTTTGTAAATAGGCTATGCTGGGAGGGGACATTGCGTCGGCTAATTCACTCAATTTGGCGGTTTTTCACATTGTTTGCTGCTTGTACATTGGTTTTTGTAGCTGTAACGCCTGATTGGGTCAAGTGTCCCAGAGACTTCTCTCACCAAACGTTTTGCACCTTGCATTGGAAACTTGAGCGAAACAAACTTGAGCAAAACCGCGGTCAACATGCTTCGGCTTTGCCCAGGCGGTGGCCTGTACGTCCGCAAGCTGTCTCAGCACAGTGGAATGATGGAGTTCCACAACTGCACCAGCAGTTATGGTGTGGAACCCCAAGGACAGGATGAGACCTGGGCTGAAGTTTTGCCAGACGGACGCAATCCAAAAGGGGTTTGCGTTCAAAGCATCCCTTTCATGTGTCGGCGAGCAGGTTTCATGTTTGAGTTGCAAGGGACCCCCAAAAAAGTTGATTACCGTTTACGATTGCGGAACAGTTTTCGTGGGGGCCAATTCTTAAGCATAAACCTGGACCAACGTGGACCACCTACTCATCCACTTCAGTTCCAATCTTGGGGCCAAGCCCCTTGACAACCTAGGACTTGAAACTTCTGGGGATGGGGTTGTTGACGTCAATCAGTGAGCCACATGCATTGCTTTGTGGCATTGCATCAGCACTAGACACCTGCAATCAGCTCATGTTCAAAAGTGGTTTTCCGTGGTATCTGTGCAAACCTGATCAACCAACACTTCCATTGTAAATAGGCTATGCTGGGAGGGGACATTGCGTCGGCTAATTCACTCAATTTGGCGGTTTTTCACATTGTTTGCTGCTTGTACATTGGTTTTTGTAGCTGAAAGTCCCAGAGACTTCTCTCACCAAACGTTTTGCACGTCGCATCGGAAACTTGAGCAAAACTGGGGTCAACATGCTTCGGTTTGCCCAGGCGGCGGCCTGTACGGCTCCAAGCTGTCTCAGCACAGTGGAATGTTGAAGTTCCACAACTGCACCGGCATTTATGGTGAGGAACCCCAAGGACAGGATGAGACCTGAAGTTTTGCCAGACGGACGCAATCCAAAAGGGTTTTGCGTTCAAGACATCCCTTCCATGCGTCGGCGAGCAGGTTTCATGTTGGAGTTGCAAAGGACCCCAAAAAAAGTTGATTACCGTTTACGATTACGGAACAGTTTTCGTGGGGGCCAATTCTTAAGCATAAACTCTGGACCAACGTGGACCACCTACTCATCCAGTTCAGTTCCAATCTTGGGGCCAAGCCCCTTGACAACCTAGGACTTGAAACTTCTGGGGATGGGGTTGTTGACGTCAATCAGTGAGCCACATGCATTGCTTTGTGGCATTGCATCAGCACTAGACACCTGCAATCAGCTCATGTTCAAAAGTGGTTTTCCGTGGTATCTGTGCAAACCTGATCAACCAACACTTCCATTGTAAATAGGCTATGTTACGAGGGGACATTGCGTCGGCTAATTCACTCAATTTGGCAGGTTTTTCCCACTGTTTGCTCCTTGTACATTGGCTCTTGTAGCTGTAACGCCTGATTGGGTCAAGCGTCCCAGAGACTTCTCTCACCAAACGTTTTGCACGTCGCATCGGAAACTTGAGCAAAACCGGGGTCAACATGCTTCGGTTTGCCCAGGCGGTGGCCTGTACGTCTACAACGACCTGTCTCAGCACAGTGGAACGATGAAGTTCCACAACTGCACCGGCATTTATGGTGAGGAACCCCAAGGACAGGATGAGACCTGAAGTTTTGCCAGACGGACGCAATCCAAAAGGGTTTTGCGTTCAAGACATGCCTTCCATGCGTCGGCGAGCAGATTTCATGTTGGAGTTGCAAAGGACCCCAAAAAAAGTTGATTACCGTTTACGATTACGGAACAGTTTTCGTGGGGGCCAATTCTTGAGCATACAATCTGGACCAGCGTGGACCACCTACTCATCCAGTTCAGTTCCAATCTTGGGGCCAAGCCCCTTGACAACCTAGGACTTGAAACTTCTGGGGATGGGGTTGTTGACGTCAATCAGTGAGCCACATGCATTGCTTTGTGGCATTGCATCAGCACTAGACACCTGCAATCAGCTCATGTTCAAAAGTGGTTTTCCGTGGTATCTAAAATCTAAGCCAACATGATCAACCAACACTTCCATTGTAAATAGGCTATGTTAGGAGGGGACATTGCGTCGGCTAATTCACTCAATTTGGCAGGTTTTTCCCACTGTTTGCTGCTTGTACATTGGCTCTTGTAGCTGAAAGTCCCAGAGACTTCTCTCACCAAACGTTTTGCACGTCGCATCGGAAACTTGAGCAAAACAAACTTGAGCAAAACCGGGGTCAACATGCTTTGGCTTTGCCCAGGCGGTGGCCTGTATGTTTCCATGCTGTTGCAGCACGGTGGAACCACAGAGTTCCACAACTGCAGCAGCAGTAGTAGGGGTGTGGAGTCCCAAGGACAGGATGAGATGTGGGCGGTAGTTTTACCAGATGGACTCCATCTCAAAAGGATGCTGCGTTCAAAACATCACCACTTTTCATGCGTTGGCAAGTGGATTTGATGCCCAGAAGGTTGTTGTTGTGGAGCCATGTGAAAGCCACTTCTTGATACTTCTTGTAGCATTGGACCAACTAGATGATTACTGACTTCAGTCCCAATCTTGTCCCCAAGCCAATTGACAACTTCAGACTTCAGACTTCCAGGGCCAGTGGTGTTGGTGCCAATCTGTGTGGTATTGCATCAGCACTAGGCACCTGCAATCACGAACCTCTGCATACTCTTTCAAGATACCTTTTCAACATACAAATTAGATTTGTCGCTTGGCAGCTGAATTTTTCAAAGTGTTTTCCCAAGGTATTTAACCTAATATGATCAGCAGACACTTCCTGTGCGAAAGGGTGCTAAGTGGGTGCATTGCGTTGTGTTTCCCACGTTTTGTTGTATTTACATTGGCTCTTGTAGCTGTAAACGCCTCATTGGGTCAAGTGTCCCGGAGACTTCTTTCACCAAACGTTTTGCACGTTGCATCGGAAGCTTGAGCCAAGCCGGGGTCAACATGCTTTGGCTTTGCCCAGGCGGTTGCCTGTACGGCCAGCTATCTCAGCATAGTGGAACGATGAAATTCCACAACTGCAGTAGCAAGGAGGGTGTGGAGCCCCAAGGACAGGATGAGACCTGGGCTGAAGTTTTACCAGATGGACTCCATCTCAAAAGGATGCTGCGTTCAAAACATCACCACTTTTCATGCGTTGGCAAGTGGATTTGATGCACGGAGCCTTCCTCATTTTGGGATAGTTATGTTTTTGTTTTTGTTGTTGTTGTTGTTGTTGTTGTTGTTGTTGTTGTTGTTGTTGTTGTTGTTGTTGTGGAGGAGCCATGTGAATGCCACTTCTTGATACTTCTTGTAGCATTGGACCAACTAGATGATTACTGACTTCAGTCCCAATCTTGTCCCCAAGCCAATTGACAACTTCAGACTTCAGACTTCCAGGGCCAGTGGTGTTGGTGCCAATCTGTGTGGTATTGCATCAGCACTAGGCACCTGCAATCACGAACCTCTGCATACTCTTTCAAGATACCTTTTCAACATACAAATCAGATTTGTCGCTTGGCAGCTGAATTTTTCAAAGTGTTTTCCCAAGGTATCTAACCTAATATGATCAGCGGACACTTCCTGTGCGAAAGGGTGCTAAGTGGGTGCATTGCGTTGTGTTTCCCACGTTTTGTTGTATTTACATTGGCTCTTGTAGCTGTAAACGCCTCATTTGGTCAAGTGTCCCGGAGACTTCTTTCACCAAACGTTTTGCACGTTGCATCGGAAACTCGAGCTTTGGCTTTGCCCAGGCGGTTGCCTGTACGGCTCCAATCTCTCTCAGCACGGTGGAACCACAGAGTTCCACAACTGCAGCAGCAGTGACAGTGGCGTGGAGCCTCAAGGATAGGATCAGATCTGGGCTGAAGTATTGCCAGATGGACTCCATCTGAGAGGATGTTGCATTCGCAACATCGTCAGCGGTTGGGTGTGATGCTTGAGTTTCAATGGGCTCCAAAAACGATCACAAGATACTTGTTGTCGAGACAAATTCTCCTTTCTTTGGAACTTGCGGAGCACAAGTACTGTGTTGTCGATAACTAACGCTGAGGGATACCCCGGGACAACGACTCTCCTTGTGATTCTTCTGTTCGCTGTAGCCGTTCACCGAGGCGGGAGGTGATATTTTTTGGGACAAAACCGTTGGCCCCGTCGCTGCTGGCACCTCCGTTCCACAGTTCCTTAAGGAATTCACAAGTCAACTGCATAGCAAACGAGAGAACTGATGCAGTTGGCGCTGTCTGGGCACCTGTTTCCAGCGAACACTGAACCACGCCAGCCTCAATCTTGGCACCAAACCCATTTTCAACTTAACACTTGAGACTTCCCGTAAGGGTCTTTGCGAATACAACGCAAATTTGATGAGCAATCCTCTGAAGCCAACCTGTTAACTCTTTATCTGTTAGCAGCTCAAATCTGTTTTTCATGGTTTTCCACACTGACATGATCAGCAGGTACTGCTTCAGTAAGTAGGTCACGCTAGGTCCGCTAGGTTGAGATGGTGAGTTAACCATTTATCTCAAGGGAAAAAGGATGTGTGTGGATTGCCCGCTGTTTGCTTTTTTTGCATTGGCTCCGTGTGGTGCACACTGTTTGTACCTAGGTGGAGGGATGCGTGTCGCCTACTACGAATCGCGTGGCGGCACAACGGTTTTAAACCATTGCACGGCGAGCAAGGACGGTAACGAACTCAGGAGAGTTGAAACTCAGATTAGCGCATCGTGACAGTAATCAATCTGCAGTTTTGGAGAATAGTTTCGCCCGTTGCGAAAAAGAATTCACTGGAAAATTTGCAAAGGCGGTTCCTCCGAAGATTGTTTGGGGACAATTGTAGCAACATGTAGCAACCGTGATACATGTTACGAAAGGTAGCCTTGGCCACCTGAGTTCTCCAAGCTTTAGCTTTCCTTCCCTCCAGGCCATGCAACCGGTAAGGATATTTGCGTTTAAGTCTTGTTTGTCAAATTGAGGGGCCCCTCCCTCCTCCGGATGGAAGCTTTTGCTCGCTGGATGTGTCTAAGAGTGCTTTGCCGAGAGTGTCTTGCAGTGACACTCCAGAAGTGTCACTCTAAGAGTCTCTCACTGAGAGCATCGTACCAAGAACGTTGCTCTAAGAGCGTCACTCCAAGAATGTCTGATCAGAATGTCTTACCAGGAATGTCTTACCAAGAGTGTCTTGTGAAGAGTATCTCACTATGAGATTTTTCCACCAAGTGTCTCACCAAGGGTTCCACGCTAAGAGTGTCGCTACAACAGAGGGTCTTACTGTACCAAGTGTGTCTTAGGTGTGTTTCCAATAGGGTCTCTCCAATAGTGTCACTCCAACAGCGTCTCACTAACAATGTCTCACCAAGAATTTCCTACCAAGAGTGTCTCATCAAGAGTGTCTCACCAAGAGTTTCTGGCTAAGGGTGCTTTGCCGAGAGTGTCTTGCAGTGACACTCCAGAAGTGTCACTCCAAGAGTCCCTCGCTGAGAGCGTCGTGCCAAGAATGTCACTTCAAGAGTGTCTTCACAAGAGTGTCCTACAAAGAGTGTCGCTCCAACAGTGTCACCCCAAGAGTCTCGCAAAGAGTCTCTTGCCAAAACTGTCTTACCAAGAATATCTTACTTAGTTTGCCAGTCCAACGGTGTCATTCCAAGACTGTCTCACTAATAGTGTTTTACCATGTGTCTGCCAAGGAAGTCACTCCAAGGGTGTCGCGCTAAGCGTGTCACTCCTAGAGTGTCTTGCCAAGAATTTGTTACAAAGAGTCCCTGACTAAGCCGAGCCGCTCCAAGAGTGTCTCACTAAGGAGTCTTACTCAAAGAGTCTCACTTCAAAAGTGTCTTACCAAGAATATCAGAATATCTCACTAAGAGTTGTTCCTAGAGTGTGTCACCAAAAGTGTCTTACCAAGAGTGTCTTTCCAAGACTGTCTCACGAAGATTGTCCCAGTAGCAGTGTCATCCAAGAGTGCCACTTCAACGGTGCCTTCCTAACAGTTTCTTACTTTTGCATTTGTAGGTTTTATTTTCTTCAAGCTTCCCTCGTGACCATTTTTTCCAATTTCCCCTCCAATTCCTGTTCACACGGGGCATCTGTGTTCTTGTTCCTACAAACCTGCGTTGCTTTGCCACAGTTCCTGACCAAAAAGTTTACTCGCGGCCTACGCATCTTCTCTGTTCCCCTTACCTCTCTATCCCCCCAACCCCTGTCCCAACCTCCAAACTTTCTTTGGCCTACCTTTCGTTCTCCTTTGCTCTCAGGTGCAAGTCAGCATTGCAAGTCATGGGATTTGGCCATTCTTGGTTTCAAGACACCAGGCATAAATCGTTCAATCGAAATTCCCAACAGCAACTGTTTCAATCTCTGGGACGTGGAGTGGTGGGCAAAATTGGTGCCAACATGCTTCGGCTTTGACCGAGAAGGATAATCCAAGCAGTTTGCTTGCCAATGGAGAAGATCATCCACATGAGCCATCTTTGTTCAGCACGATTCAAGTTAAGTATTTCGATCCAAGGTTCTTTCAAGGTACAGGTAATGTACAACTTCTGCCTACCATATTGGAGATTCTCGTGCTGTCCACCATCACAGCAACGTTCCGGATTTTGAAACATTTTGTCCACAACTCTCCGAGTGAAGCCGCGTACATTGTACATTTTACACCCGAACAGCTGCTCACACCCAAGAAATTGTTGGAGGGTCGATTGTTGGACCTTGAACTACTTGACTTCTTGAAGATTCTTGGTGATGCCTATACTTGGACACCAGAAGATTGTCATGAACCAACAGAAGAATCAATCTGCATCAGTTGGCGCCTGTTTTGAGGTGGAGGCCTTTGGGTGCAACGTTTTCGTCAACCAGAGGCAGCACCCATCCTGGCATTTGGGTCAACCATGATAAGCCATTTGATAAGCCAATAAATCCAGCCAGATTCAAAGGAAATTCCAGATGTTGATTCCTTTCAAGGTGATTTGCCAATGATTTTTTTGTTCAAAATGACAACCATAATGGTTGGTGCAGCTCCAGCTGGCAGCTGAAGATCCATCAGATTCAGCAGACCAATGTCCTCGGACTTCTCTCCATGCACCAAGAGCTGTCCTTCACAACCCGTTGCTGAAGGCCAATACCTCCAATGCTACGATCTTCTTCAACCACTGCAGTGCTACGCGTGGCGGCGGCATCTTTGCCGACACGATCAACTCAACGCAGACGCTGCATTTCAATCAGTGCAGAGCTTCGGAATCAGGCAATGCTTCGCGTGCGAGCGAATCTGTCCGAAAAAGGTGGAAAGAACGTTCTTAGCCCCCTGGTTTGTTTTATGACCTTCTGGGCTTGAATGGTTCTTGGAGGTCCCAAGTGCGCAGCTGCGCAGCAATTACGGGATTTGCAAAGATGATGTTTGGAATCAAGATTTCTTCCTACGGGCATCCACGGTTTGCAGGGATTATGCACTCGAAAGCAGTCTGGTGTCAATACCTGTTGTTTCAACAGAAGCAGAACCTTTTCACCCAACACTTTTCCATGACTTTCTCAGTTTCAGTCTCATGCTTTTGTGCTTGTCTATGTGTCATACCTCTGTGCTTGTCTAGTCTATGTGGTTTCTGAAGACCTGCGCAGCAGTTTCAGGCGGAGGTTTGCAGATCATTGGCGATGAAGGCGGGAGGGGTCCTTTGAATTCGGAAGTCATGGTCACTGGGGACACAGATGACAAGCGAATCGGAAGACATGGCACAAGGCGTAGTAGAACGTGACAATGAAGGAGCAGCAGGGTGCCAATGACCACAAAACCCCCCAGGGAAGGTTGTGAGTGTTTGGGTGTGTGAGTGTGCTCAATAAGATCCTTGTGTGGCTGATGTGTTCAGGCAGGTGACTTTGTGTTTTAAAATTTGATTGAAACTCTTTTCAATGCCTTTTCGCACCCTCTGACTTGAATGGTTCGTTGCGTTCTCAGGCTCGGAGGTGGGCAACGCTCGATTTGAAAACTGCAGCGCGGACAGAGCCACGGCGAGTCTTGAACTGAAACCTTGATGGGAAG
>VSDK01022793.1:157728-199847 GCA_009767595.1 Symbiodinium kawagutii
TCGGAAGAGATTGGGGAAAATCGAGTTCGATAGGTTGACCCTTTAAAATTGTTCAAAGTTTAACGTTCAAAGTTCGGTATGCAAAACCAGTCGAATCCACAAGTGCATCAGCATGGCAACTTTGGTGACTTGTTCATCAGCGAGCAACTTGCAAATGAATCACGGCAGTCGTGCAACTCAGGATAGAAGCAAGAAGCTTGGCTGTGCAGCACCTGGAACTGGTGGATACTTTCGACATGGCTATCTTGGCCCAAAGTGCGGCACCTCAGTTCGCGTGGCGGCTCCATTTGGTGCATTGCGTGTTTGCCAAATGCCTGCAAACTGGACAGATATGTGACAAGAGAAACCAACGACCTTTGAGTCAGTACCAATGGAAATCGTTAGAAGGGTGCGCCAGTTCCAGATGCTCAAACATTCTCAAACATATATTTTGTGATACCATTTTGAAACTTGACATTCGGCCATGGCATCCAAATTCTATGGAACATTTGAGAAGGTGCGCAGCTTGTTGCATGATAATCGGCCATGTTCTCAGCCAACATGCGATGAGGCTTGAAATTGTCCACGGCCACCTTCTACGTAACCGTCACTGCACCACCCACACTCTCCGTGGAGGCTGGAACCCTTGAACTCGCACCTTAGCTGATTTGGTAAGTTCGAAAGCGAGTGACTGAGGGTGGCCTCAAAGGTCAAAGTGATTATAGCTATTTATTTTTCATTAAGTTGGAAGGATAAGTTTAACCTGCAGGATAACTATTAGTTACTTCTTGTTTATTAGTGCAACTTAATTGTTTTTCAATGTTGAGTCTATTAATGAGGTGTTGGACTGCTCTTCTGAGGATTCAGAGTTGGACTGCACGAAACTCCGGGAGTGTCGGCTGTCGGTCCCTGCTTCGTCGTTGCGCTGCGGCCTGGGCGCCGGGGTGGCCACGACTCCGCCCTTCGGATGCGTGGCGCCTTGCATGGAACTGGGGGGAAAGGGCTGGGGTTCGACATGGTGGACACCCCGCAGTGGACATCGAGCATGGGACGTGAATTGATATGATGTGGGAATTAGTATAGGGTCCAAGGCCAGTTGCGACCTTGACCCTCATTAATTGTTGAGCACTTTCTTTTCGATTGGCCTTTTACTTGATAGTACCGTGGCCTGAGAAATCAGCATTGAGTAGGTTTGGCAGTGTTTTGACTCCGTTGCTCTAGTTTCGCTTCAACAAAGGTAAAGCATTCTCCAAAAACAAGCCTCGGAAAAGACCAAGAAAGGTGAAGAATTCCCCGAAAACGAGCCTCAGAAAGATGCGAGCAGCAACGGTGCTTTTTGTTTTGAAATTCTTTTGACCGAGGTTTGCCCTGAAGGCTTCACCCAAGTTGAGAACGTCACCAGCAGCAGCTGCTTCCCATGCCCTGCGGGTGCAGCTCTCTGCCACGCTGCGAAGATTCAGATGAAGTGCCCAGACGGAAATCAGTTGGGGCACAGGTCCAGAGACACCATAGGCTTTGAAAGGTTCAAAGGCAGCATTCTGTCTTGGACATTTGAAAGGGCCAGACTGTTCATTGCCGCAATGCTTATGGCAGTTTCAAACTGTGTATCTTTTGAGAGGTTCCATCCGTCGGTTGTGCATCGGTGGTGCATATATGTTCAATGGCCTCGTCTAGTTTCTTTGTTTTTGGATCCAGTCAGCTTTCTGAGTGTCTTTTGTCGTCTTCGACTCCTATTCCCATCATCTTGAACAGCGTCATTGCCAGAATGACATTCCAAGCCTTGCCTCCGCATCCTCGCAGATAGAGCATTGAGGCCTGGCTTCATGCTGCACGAAAACAATCTCAGTCGGCCGCCATTGCATTGCCCGACAAAGGCCACGGCCGACCAGAACACTCGGGAAACATACATGTACAGGGTGGTAAATCATTGGCCCAGGGTGCCTCTCTTCAGGGGGATCAGTTAACAACACCAAGCTCTATACCTGCGAACGTCAACACCTTTCGCACGGATCATTGACCCAGATGGCATCTCTTCCAAAAGGACAGTGTGCAAACCTGCCTCCCTTGCAGGTCGGATGTCCCGGTGGAGAACTACCCGTGACCAGCGAGAGCCGAGCAATGTGCAGGGAGGGCTATGGTGCCATGGCCAGCACTAGCTGCATTTCTCCACGTTTGGTTGTTGCATTTTGCCATGGTTGAAGGTCTTCGTTGCAAAAGATGCTGTTGCTGTTCTGAGTTGTGGCCTTTGCCAACTTGACCTGGTTTGAGTGTCTAAGCTGTTTGGGTGGCCACATTGACTTGAGGCGACGAAGGATGTGCCAAGTGCATCAAAGACGGCGGCACCATGTACTTGATGGCAAATTCCAACGTGCTCGCTTGCCCCGTGGCCAAACAAATTCAGTCGCACTGAAGTCATGGATGGAATTCCTGCTCAGTATCCTGATTTGGTTTGCCTCTGTTGATTCGAGCACACGGTTTCCGTGTTACAAGTTGAGGGCATGAGAGGGTGAAGAGGTCTCTAATCCAGCGCCTTTCACTAACGAGGTACTCCTTGTGCAGAGGGCAGTCTGAGTCAGCTTTTTCAATGGACTCTTGCCGTTCAACAGCAGGCAAACCACTTGGATAGGTGGATAGGCTTCGAGTGTTGAAACCCTTTCTTCACTGTATGTCTGGTTGTGAGACAAGTAGCCTATTGAGGCATGGGATTTTGACTCTTTTCAGCGACTTTGCTTGAGATGCATTGAATTGGAGACCGCTGCTCTGGTTCCCCACATTTGTTTCGCCCCTGCTTTGGGTTCCATCTACTCCCATCATCTTCCTCAATGGATGCTGTTTGAAGATTGTAACATGTGGGGCCGTCGGGTCCAACAATGGGGAGCACGCTTAGGTGTTCGTTTCTTGCACAACGCTCGATCCTTTTCGCGGTCTCAGCGGCAAGCATCTTCAGGTCGGGACGAGCCCCTTGGTGTGATGCCAGCTGCAAAGACATGTTTCGCACGAAGTCGCTGCAAAGTCTGGTGATACTTCACAAGGCAAGTTAGTGGTGTTTCAACAAATTTCAATGTTTTGAAGAGTTTGCTTCAACCCCAAGCTCATCCTGGGCAGCAAGATCCTCCCAAGCTTGATTTGGCTCTTGAGGCTGACAGCGTGAAGAACCGCGGGGTTTATCTCAATCAGCTGATGGCCTTCGCAGCTGTGTCCGGTTCCGTGGTCACTGCTGTGATGCAGACGGAGCCTCGGTGGCTGCCAGGGTGTCGACTTTGCAAGGTGTCAGGGGCTTCCTCCAACTTTCTGTTTTACAGCAAGTCTTTGCTGGGTTTGCTTGAGTGTTTCTGGTGTTTCAAATCAACGTACTTGCAAGCCCACAACATGCTACTTGCGAATCCGGCATCGAATTTACAAGCGGAAGAGATCCATTTTGAGCACATGCAGCGGCACATTTGATTTTGGGGGGCTCTGTTTAAATTTGTTGCTAGCAGTGCTGCAGTGTCCCGGCACATCCAAGGAGACTGCTCAGATGATGAAACAGGGAGTTGTTCCTAGCCAGCAAAGGGCAATTCTCCAAAGACCTAGGCGTAAGTGAGCTCGGCTGTTCCATCTCATGTCGACATCAGTGACACATGTCACATGGGCGTCTCCCAAATCTGATTCTGGAAATGGCTTAGAGCACTTTGCAACTCTTCCATTTCAGCCACTTAGCACCTTGAGAAAGCAGAATAAGAAAGCAGAATATCCACAGGTGTTGTTCTACTTTTGGCTTCGAGAAGCGGACATCTACAAACATCTAGGAACCAAAATGATCCAAGCACTTTTTTGGCAAGCTTGAGAAGTTGAAATTCCAACCATTGACGATGTCTTGGGCTATCTTTTGCATTGCTAGCCGCCTTCTCAAGGTGGAGTATCTCTATAGCACCGCCGTGTTTCTTTCAGATGCGATTTCCGGACAAGGACCATGCAACCGCAGCAGTTTTCCTAAGACAGAGGGTGACTGAGGCATAGTGTTCGCATGGTTTTGCACCGTACTTTCATGGGGCAGTGGCACAAGTCATCCCATTTGGGACCCCAAGCATACTACACATTACACACTCAATGGATCTTACGGCTCGATGTCTAGATCTGATGTCATATAGTCTTTTCCAGTTTCGAATGACGAAGCGACCAAGATGTCACCAGGGATAAGTCACCAAGACATGATGAAAGCAATGCCTTTAATGTTTTCTTACAATTACTGTCAGGAGCCAAATCCTCGCAGTGCCTTCTTTCCTATCTCTCCTTAGCAGCTTGGCGGCCATTTTGTGTTTCAAACAGAGCAAGCCATAGTATGTGATGTTCAGCCATCGGTCTCGCCATGGATACCATGCTTTGCCATACTCACGTCTTCAGCAGTCTCTCCCAGAAGATTCTGCACGCATGGGTAATTTCGAATCGGCAAAGTCATCCGCCAAGGAGCAGACTGGGGTTTTCGGGGTGCATTGCCTGGACGTCGTGGCTCGTCGAAGTTTTTTTTTTTTTTTAAATGTACAACATGTCTTACCCCTGCGATGCACTTGACTTATCCGCAGTATTTTGCTACTAGATGGGCCATTAAGTGGACTTTTGCAAGAACGAGTGCTTCGCCAATGCGTGTTCTTCGCGCCACTTTGGCCAAGTGTTGGCAATCTGCAACGGCAATACATTACGGCAAGTTGACATGTCTTGGGGAACGGAGAGCATGTGGGAGTGTTGAAGATGGGCACTGCTCGGAGGCAGTTGCGACATTCTTGGTGCTTGTTCTTTCCTTCAAGGACTGGCGAGTGGCGCTGGTGGCAGGCGATGAACGGGCAGTCTGTCGCTTCTTTTGAGTTGAAGTCTTGTCCGCAACTTTTTTTATCCTTCTCATCCGGTTTTGTCGTGCAACGCCTAGAACCAGTGCTGCCAGAATGGCAGACGCCACATGCTTTGAGAGTCCAACTCTCCGACGCTGCTCCCCCGCGAAGGCCTCAATTGCTTCTTGCCAATCATCCTGGCAGACTTTGCCAAATACGCGGTGTGTTTCTTGGCCAAGCCTCCCAAATAAGCATTCATTGGATGCAAGTCCGTTCCCATGCAGTGTTTTCGAAGCCTAGTTCGTCCACGGAAGTCAACTTCCATTTTTGCAGCATTGCTTAAACATCTACGAATCGTTTCTCGTTTTCGAGGCTATCGACTTGAAGAGGACCAGCGTGATGGAACGGGAGGTTTGATTTGCAATCACTTGCCCTTTGGAAATGGAAGTATCCTCGGATTTTTGGTAGCCTGGAGCTCAAGACTCTTTCTTTACTTTGATTGCCTCATGTCAAGCTTGACAGACTGCCCTTGACTTGTGGTGTGAAAGCTGCTTGAGCTGCTTAAGGTACAAAGTCTGTGGGATCTGTTGATGTTTGAGGCACGCTGTTTCGTCGAGCTGAGGTTGGCGCTGGCTTCCTCACGGTCTTTGCCGTTGCCCTGTTCCTGGGCAGGATTGGAGAAGTGGCAGGAGAGGGGATCACAGTTGATCCGAGATTGACCCTTGCAAGGTGACTTGTCGATCGATCGATTCAGTTCCAATTGGGGCTCAGGTCAAGGGAACAGTTTATGTTTACATTTGTCATCATTTGATCATATCATCATCTGCCATCATTTGTCACATGTGTGCAGCTAAAAGTTCAGGGTTTAAACGGATCCAACACTTCCGGATGTCAAACTCCCAGCTTCGTTCCCAGGTTCGTATGGATCAGCCTCTCAAGCCCGAGCGAAGTGCCTGGGCGGCGCTTCATCCGTTCCTCCAACTTGATGGGCAGCGCGACATGTGAACAACCCAGCCCAAGGGTTTTGGCCTCAGCTCATGTGATCCCAGCTATTTCCAGCATTATGAGCTTTCCATAGCTGTCCTGTGGGCTCTTCCTCCTCGTAGGTGGCAAATTCGTAGCGAACACACGGGAAAAAGTAGCGATAGCAACATTTGGCGCTCGAACTGGAGTTTGGAGACCTGCTCATATGTGTCAAACGTGGGTTTTGAATTGGAAAGATTGGAATCGGAAATTGCAGCCACCATGGCAGTTGCTGAGGACTGCAAGGAGGGTGATCCTCCTCCAGCCCACGAAGCATTTCTGACGAAAAGATACGGAGAGGCACCTGAGGGCTGCATTTGGCCGTGTTTCATAGGCAACCCGTGTTCTGAGCACACGTGTTGATGCAAGTTGATGCAACTGCCTTCAAACTTGGGTTTTGGAACAGGTTGATGAGGTGGTTGGCAAGCTGGCAAGTGGGTCATGCGTGTTCCGGAATGCTGTATTCAGTGGACCCTTTTCGTAAGCTGTTTACCATCAGAGAGATTCGAAGAAGTTTGTTTTGAATATTCGCGACTTGTTAGAAGATTCTCTTGTGTCTATGTGGCTGACATGGAAAAGGTTCCGAATCAGCTCCACTAGCTGGCAAGTAATAAGATCTAATAAGTAAATCAGCTGACAGAATAGATAGAATCAAGATGAATCAAGTACTTCGCCAATGAGAATATGATACAATCAAAATGAATGAAGTACTTATGAAACCAGCTTCACATCCAAAAAGTCAAATAAATCAAGGCAAAGCCTTGTTAGTCCGTGCCGTGCCCTTGCTAAGCCTCAGGGCAGGCAATACTTTGAAGCGGAACGCTTGGTGAGGACGGGGAAGCGGATCCCATCTTTGAGTCCATGGGAACAGCTTCGGAAAACACGGAGGGTTGCCATCCTCTGTGTCTTAGCAATAGCCCCAATGACCTATTGCTGGTTCAGCAAGTCATTCGAAAGAAGTCAGTATCCGATTCAAAAGGAGTCAAATATCAACAAAATGTGTTCTCCTTTCAGAAAGTTGCCTTCGATATGCCATGTTGGGACGTCAAGCCAGGAAAGTGCTGCTTGCGACAGCAGCTGCATTTTTTCCAAGCACTACTTTCCCAGCGCTTCAGATGACGGCGTTGCTGGTCATCATCTGTGCATCACTTGTCCTCTATGCCGTGTTCCAGCCCTACCGCCAACAGCTTTGGAATTGGAGTGAGGCTTTGCTTCAACGTGATACCACATGATACCACATGAATACTCTGGCAATTATAAAAATCTCTGTAGGTGCAAGAGTTGCAGGCTTCAAAGATGGAAAGCAAAGAACAGGCAGGTTTCGACTGAATTAGCTACACAGGGAGCTCGAGTGCTTGGCTAAGGAAGCAGGGCTGCTGGGAACTGCTTTGCTGCTGATCGGGATGGCATCTGCAGTGTCCCTTGGTGTGGTCAGATCGGGATGTGCACATGGGAAAGCTACGGGAAGCCTTTTGGAAGCCCTCTAGTCTTGCTGGAGTGAAGTTGGATACCTGTCAGTTATCCTCAGAGCGCTTCCAGACCTCTTTGCACAAGTGTTTCATGGCTAGTTTTGGGGATGTTTGAGCATACAATTTGCACCCGCTCTGGTTTCAAAAGGCCTTGCAATCTTGGGCTATTCAGATTGGTAGTGGAGAGAAAGCAGCAACGGATCAAACACTTGCACAAAACATGGAAGGGAATTATTCTGTTGAGCCGGTTGGTGTATTCAAGATTTCGATGTTGGACATTGGTTTCAATCTGGCTGCCAAATCACAGCCGTTCATCGACACGTGGACCAGCTTCGGTTTGCTATTGGGGCTACGTCCCTGATTCCAAGGATCGCCAACGAGGATCGGTGGGACAAGACCGAGCTTGGTCAGAAGTCCATGGTCATCACCCTGGGTGTCATTGTGACCTCTGTATGTGCCTTGGCATCGATGGCTGTGCGATGTCAGTGCTGGACATGTGACTTGCTTTACGATGCCAACACCGGTTGCCACCGTTGCCACCGTTGTCAAAGAATCTCACCGGGTTCGGCTGAGTCCTTTGAGGCATTTGCTTCGTGATCAAAATTGCGTCGGAAGTTTGGCAGGAGCGGCAACCTGCACAAGCACATTGAGCGCAGAAAAAAAACACTGCGCCAAAGAGAAAATGTGCCTTTGACATTGACACATTCATATACTTTGATGCTGACTATTTTGCTGGCAAAGGACCTAAAAGGCTAAAGGCTTTGAAGGTGGTGAAACGGTCGATGGTGGCGCACCAAAGGAATTTCAATGTACCGATAGATGTTAATAGGTGCCGCGCAGGGACAACTGACAAGGTCTTAGTTGTTAAAAACGGAGCGAAAAAAACATATTTGATGAGCATCATAAATGTGAAGCCAAATCATTGGAATATCTATCTCAGCCCAACTTCCCTTCTTTGCGGTGCTTGCAGCACAAAGCGAGTTGATCCAGTGGGAGCAAACGAATTAGATTGTGGAGCCCAGTTGAACACCAAGACTTCTCATCACAGCCGACTTTCTATGCGAGTTGATTTACAGAGCTTAGTTGTAATCCACCGGGCTGCAAATACCAGCTGTGAACCCATGGTTGTCGAACCCATCCATAATGAGTCTTGGGAAGTGCTCAGTCGCTGTTGCTTCGCTTGCCTGCTGTTGTTTTTGGCTTCAGTCCAGTGTGTTTTGCAAAATTCTCTGGGTTTTATGTCATGATGTACCATGCGCTTGAAAGCGGCTGCCATTCTGTTGGTGCTTGGCGCGAGCGCCCTGCGAGATGAGATTGACAGGCTAGTAGCGCTCAAGGTGCCGGGAATTCTGGAAGCTGGTGCGGTGTGTGTTTGTGTGAGTCACAGGTCATTCGCTCAATTGGGAAGATCTGTAGAACATGGCCGCCTTGCAAGGCAGCAAAAGTTTCAGGCAATTTTCTTGAAGGCTGCCTTGAGCGCTTATAGAGAGAGAGAGAGAGAGATGCGAAGGCACCTAACAATTGATAGGCAGTGCCGGAAATAGCTGAGTCACATTTAATTTGAGAATGGGTCAAGCCAAACTTGGCATCCTGTTTTCTTGGTGTTTGACTTCCATCACAGTAATGCCGCAGGTTGGAGAAAGCGAAGAGGTTCACTACAAGAAGGCACAATCGGCAGAGGGCCGTGGATTTGTCAGCATTTTTTGGAATGCTCGGTTCAAAGGTCAGCAGATGAAACTGCTTCGCAAGGAGGTTTCCTTGCTATCAAGGGGGTTGCCCTAGAAACTCTTGGTTCATGGGGGTGACGATTTCAACCCCGAGTTGATATTCTTCTAGCCATGAAATGACATAATTTGGTCTTATCCCTGAATTGGAAACACCGAAACGAGATTTGACCACGAAACGCCAATATGTCACATCCAAAGCTTGGAAGGTATGAAGGCTGGCATCAAGTTCATTCAATTTCTTCAATCAAATTTACAAAACCTTGGTTCCAAATATGCATCTTGGGCTTCTCATGGCTGGTGGGAGAAACGTTTTGGGGCTGGAGACGAAGGGCTGGTTGGGGACAGCTCCTGCACAGTTTCTAGATGGCTACAGGATGTTACAAGGTTGAAACCCAATCCGGGGGGGTCGTGTCAAAGTTGAGACCCTCCCCTCCAGTACCGGGTTTGGAGTATTAACCGTGGACTGCCGATGCAGTTCGCCGTTTGTTGAGGCCAACCGTAGAAGTTCACACCTGAAAGACCAGCCTGCAGCTTCTTGGCCAGTCGTTTGGACATGTGTGGATAGGCATTGGCACCTTAGGACTGACGTTTTGACATTTTTTCTAGTGTGCTGATTTGTTGACTCGATTCTTGTACATGGTGAGTTTGACGGTTTTATGATGTTTTATGGAATGCAGGTGTTTGGAGGATTCCTATAGATTTTTCCAGAAGGAATGTGGTGAGATGACGCCTGATCTCCAAGGCTCAGCCTTCCAGCGCAGCTGAAGCGTTCGTCAAGGTCGCTTGGAGAACGAGAAACCAACTTTGGGAGACGACTTGGACACAGACACAACACTCCCAAGGTCAACATGCGAAAGTCTGCAGCAAGATTTCGCAAGATTTCAAGCTGAACGGCTGGTGATGTCTTCCCTATAATCCAAAAATATTCGATGTGTTTCAAGTTCTTTGCCAGCAACAAGGCACAGTGGATCTCGCACTGCCAGGAACACACGGTGGATCCTACCGACCCCTCAAAGGCCACAGATTCTCGGATGATGAGACAGATCTTTGGATTGTGTCTGCAAGAAACCTGCAAAAACCACATCTTCCATTTCCAGACTGCTTGAAAGTTCGGAAGAACACATCTTTCGGTTCAAACTTTTGTTACTTCGAGTTTCTTCTGCCGAGTGATGGCCAGTGATGCCTAGTGATGGCTAGTGCCATGCGTTTCTTGGTTCAGGTCCTACGGGAGGAGAGCTGCAGAAATGGCGTGCTGCGCTTGCGGGGCACAAACCTGGTGGAACACGAGCTGGTCTTCTCAGAGGAGAGCTTTCTGTAGAGAAGCTATGCTGGAAAGCCATTCTATAGTACTACATAGAACTCCTTTACTTAGCTTTCGCTATGCTATCTTTCTGGGTCCTACTTTCTTCTTTGGGTACTTTGTTTGATGCGAAGCGATGCCTCGACACTTCAATGGCCAACATTTTTTTTAGCCCAGTTACATCTACTTATCTCCGGCGGCCTTGTGCTTTTCATTTGCCTATTCTGCAGGGGTAGCTACCCTGTTTGGGATGCAGTTTCAGGCCCAGGTAACCTTTCAACACTGAAGCAGGCTAGGCGCTCTAAGGATCAATTTGGCAAAGATTATTGGCAAAACGATGATGTCAGTCAGATTGCGATGTCTTGGAAACCTGACATCAGGGGCAGCCAAGCGGTGACTTTTGGGGTGTCAATGGCATTCGTCTGCGAACGTGTTTCATTGCCGAAAAGTTGTGGAAGACCTTGGTGGTCAGGGAAATACTATTAGAAGAGCAAATAGCGCAGGTAAAAGGTTTTTTCCCACTGCGCCCCTCTTATCTTCAAATTAAATGCTGCAGCTGCGCACGATGGATAAAACATGGATAGAACTGGCATGGGTATTTGTCAAGACAGTGCATGGTGTTGGTAACGCATGAAATAACAAACCCTAGAAGTGTGGGCAAACAACAAACCCCAGCTGTCACAGTCGTGGTGCCTGGGGACGTGCTCACAGGACTGTGCAGTACTGCATGGAGAGCCAGGTTCAGAGGTGCGGCATCGGTTCCAACCATTTGAGCTTCGACCCCGTGCTGCAGCCCACTTGCGACGGATTTTTCTTGGCTAAAGCAGCAATGGTTCGGTGGAAACATGTGGAAACTTGGGGAGTACAGCAGCTGCTACATGCAGTTGCCCAACACACTTGCATCATCAGTAGATCTTTCTGGCTGGAATGTACCACCACAGTCCCACCATATCCTTGGTTGAAAGGTGATCTTGATGGGGCCGCTGATCTTTCAAGGAGAGCTGGGCATGGCAGGTTTCGAGAGAGATCCGGTATTTGAGATCATGGCTGACTGTAAACTGATCAGCTGTTTGAGATCTCTACATGGCTGAAACCAAGGACAGAAATGGAAAATCATTCCAGGAACAGGCCCATGTCTTTTGTTGAACCTTCTTCATATTTTTCAGCTTGTTGGCTTGAGGGTGGCAGTCACATTTTGATGCACCATCCATGTCAAGCACAGGACAGCAACTGCGGTGTTTAAGGTGCAGACATTTGTTGTTTTGAAAACAGTGTGTTTACTCCCCATAGTCCATTGAAGGAGGAGTATATGTAGACCTCGAATGTGGCACCTTGAAATCCCTATGTTCATGTGAAACAAGTCAGGCCCACAAGAACTCCTGGTACAAACAACGCCTGGTTGCCATAAGTTTTGGTAGGAACCTGCTGTGTTGGCTCCAAGCACAAGTCTGATCACAAGATGATTCTGTGATGATACCTTGTCGCTGGAGATGATCAAATCACCAGCATACATTTCAAGGCAGCTTGTTATTCTCCGAGAATTCCTCGATCCCATGATCTTGTCTGCATCCTGGGCTGCCAATGGAGTGGCATGTGGGTTGCAGCTCTTGCACCCACCACAGGAGATGTGCAGATCGAGGGGACCCTCCGCTTCACTGCAGCCCACGGTCTGCAGCGATCTTGCCTCACCGTTGCAGGGAAGGGCTCCGTCAGTGGAAAGATCCGCTTCCAGAACTGCCGCAACGAGAACGAGGCGTGTGAACGAATGCCCGGGACACTGGAAACACCAAGGGTATTGAAGTGATCAGTCTGAGGAAGGCGGACTTTAGTCTGAGTCGGATATAGAGTCACGCTATTGTTGAGCCCCATGATGCTGACACTTCAATGCTTGTCAGCCTTCCGCCCTCCCATCTTGGTGTCGAGTTTCCTCAGTCGAAATGTCGAAGTTGTTTTCCTGCCTTGCAGGGCTTTCAGGAGCAACTTCAACGAGGCCGGGAAGTTTTCAATCCGCAACCACCTGAGTCGGCACTTTTCAGCATTTGGGTCATGCTCCCAGGCGGCGGCCTCTACGTTGTAGGGGAGCTGTTGCAGCAAGGAAGCATTGAATTCCACAACTGCAGCAGCCCTTTCGAAGGTGTGGGGCCTCCAGGATGAATGCATTCAAAACACCACCTTTATTGACAAACGGCCACATGATGCTTGCGGAGGCCCCCAGAAATCTTCCATGTATGATATTTTTTGTGGACGCCAATTCTTGCAAACTGGTACACCACTTTGCTTCGAATCTGGCATCAAGGTTTTTGACAACTTAAGACTTAAGACTTCCAGGGGCTGGGGGTGTCGATGCCAATCAGTGTGTCACATCCATTGCCCCATGGCATTGCACCAGCACCGGGCACCTGCAATCATGAAGCCTTTTGACGTACAAATCGGATTTGTCACAATCTTCCTTTGACCAGCTGAACTGTGTCTTTTTCGGTGGTAACGTGATCAACGGAAAGCTCAGTGAAGAGTAATGGGATTGATGTAATTGGCCATCCGAGGCGGTACTTTGCCCTGATTAGTTGACTCAAGCGAAAAACGTTGCCCATTGGCTCTTGTACCTGTAGACACGTCGTGGTCAAGTCAAGTGTTTCTCCCAGATACTTCTACGAATTGTCCGGCGCATTGCGTCGGAGAGTTCTTCGCAACTGGGGTCAACCGCTTTGCCCCAGGCGGTGGCCTGTACGTAGGCGAGCTGTCGAACAATGGAACCATGGCGTTCCAGAACTGCAGCAGTGATCACGGTGGGGAGCCCCAAGGACAGGATGAGACCAGGGCGGATTTTTGATCAGACGGACTCCATCTTGAAGGATGTTGCATTTGAGCCGTCCCCACCTTTCATGTATTGGCAGGGCTGGCACATTGCATTGAAACTTGTTTCAAAATTGCCCACCTACTGCTGTTTAAACATTTGCTCTTCTACCTGTGCACTGTAGTCACAAGTTTGGGTAAAGTGTACCAGAGTTGCAGATTGCATCGGAGGCTTCGGCAAAGACAGGGTCAACATGCTTCAGCCTTACCTAGGCGGCGGCCTTTACGTCGACACGCTGTCGAACAAGGGGACCATCGAGTTCCACTTTTGCAGAAGCAAGATCTGGGGTTTGGAGCCCCATAGACAGGATGAGACCTGGACTGAAGTTTTACCAGGCGACTGTGGAAGTATGTGGAAGTGATGGGATAGATTTTTGCGGCTGCCAGTTCCTGCAGTGTGCCTCATCCACTGCTCGGGTGCACCTGCAATCATGAACCTCTTCATCGTAATCACAAATCATATTTGTAATGATTTGGACAGATTCGTCACAATCCTCCAAGACCCTACCGGTAAACCACGGTAAGCCAGGGTAAGCCAGGGTAAACCAGTGACTTAGCCAAAACACATGTTTGTCCGTGTTTTTCCAGAATAGTAGCATGTTGAATGGACACTTCCTCCGCAAATTGGCCACGCTAGGTGGCTACATTTCGTTGACCCCGGTTTGGCTTTGCCGAGGTGGTGGCCTGAACGTTGGCACGCTGTCGAACAACGGAACCATGGAGTTCCAGAACTGCAGCAGTGATCTTGGTGTGGAGGCCCAAGGACAGGATAAGACTTGGGCAGATTTTTCATCAGACGGGCTCCATCTTGAGGGATGTTGCATTTGAGACATCCCCACCTTCATGTATTGGCCGGGATATTTTTTGTCGAGGCCAATTCTTGCAAACTAGTACACCACTTCGCTTCCAATCTGGCATAGGTTTTTGACAACTTAAGACTTAAGACTTCCAGGGGCTGGGGGTGCCGATGCCACTCAGTGTGTCACATCCATTGCCCCATGGCGTTGCACCAGCACCGGGCACCTGCAATCATGAACCTTCACCTTTCAATGTACACATCGGATCCAGGCAACAAAAACCTACCAAGAGAAGTTGTACAACTGAGCGAAACTATCTTATGATCATGGGATTTTCCTCTTCGTGAGCGGGCCCCCAGCTAATTGGGTGGTTCTACGCTCTAGTCCTGGCTTTTTGGGTAGGTTAGCACTACACACCCCCAAAGCACTGCCCAACATCCGCATGAAAAAGACCCAGAAGAAGCTGTTCCCCCCATTGTACCTGGTAAGATGTTCTTCTCCACATTGTCACCATTGCTGTTTTGAGCAGCTCATCCTCGGAAATGAGATACAAGTGAGCCACGAAATGCTAGCTCGCCATTCATTTGCTTGATATTCTGACTTTTGCTAGCTGACATCGCCAGACCCCGAAATGCTTCAGCGGCCCCTCAAGCATTCTGCACAAGAGTATACGAAAGTGGACAAACTATTTCAACTATAGAAATCATATTATCAGTTTTGTCACCACAATCTCCCGAGGTCAACATTTCCAAACAAATCTTTTTTCTCCATGGTATCTAACCTAGCATGATCAAGTGATGCTTCCTTTGCAAATAGGCCATTCTAGGTGGGTACATTGCGTTGGCTGCTTGACTCAAGTGAAAAAGGATGTGTGTTTCCCGCCGTTTGCGGTTCGTACATTGGCCCTTGTACCTGTAAACACCTGGTTGGATCAAGTGTCCAAGAGACTTGTCTCACCAAATGCTTTGCTTTGCCCATTGCATGGGAGGCTTCAGCCCAACAGGGGTTTGTGTGGCTTTGCCCAGGCGGCGGTGGCCTGTACGTCAGAAAGGACTTGTCTCAGCTCTGTGGAACCATGGAGTTCCAGAGCTGCAGCAGCACTTCTGGTGTGGAGCCCCAAGGACAGGATGAGATCTAGGCCGAAGACTCACCAGACCGATCCCATGTTAAAGGATTTTGCATTCCAAACATCACAATCTCTTATGCGTCGGCGAGCGGGCTTGATGCTTGAGTTGCAGAGGACCCCCAGAAACTTTCCTGCGGACATACCGATTCATTCCTGGCGCCAAGTCAATCGACAACTTAAGAGTTCAGACTTCTGGGGCTGAGGGTGTCGGGATCCAATAAGTGTGGCACAGCCATTGCTATATGGCATTGCATCAGCACCGGACAACTGCAATCACGAACCCTTTCACTGTACAAATGTGCACAAATCAGATGTGTCACAATCCTCCACTTAACTCAATGAACACTTCTCTCGTAAATAGGCCATGCTAGGTGGGTACATTGAGTTGACTAATTGACTCAAGTGAAAGCTCAATGCTTTGGACATCGCATGAGACGCTTCAATGAAAACTGGGATAAACTGGGTCAATCTGCTTCGGCGTTGCCCAGGCGGTGGCCTGTACGCCGAAAATCAGCTGTTTCAGCATGGTGGAAAGATTGCGTTCCACAACTGCAGCAGTGATTACGGCACGGAGCCCCGCGGACAAGATGAGAGCTGAGTTGAATTTCTCTTTAGGCGAGCTCCATCTTGAGGGATGTATTCCAAACATGGAAATGGGAGGCGGATTTGATGCCCGAGCTGACCCCAATCTTTTCTATTGTGATGAGATCGATTTCGTCGATGCCAATCCTTGCAAAGTTTAGAGATTGGACCAGGTGGACCACTTTTGTTTCGTCCTGGGAGCCAAGCCAATCGACAACTTAAGACATAAGACATAAGACTTCCGCTCGGGGGTGTCGGTAGCCAATCAGAGTGACGCTGCAAATCAAACTTCCATTGTTTGCGGTTTGTACATCGGCTGTTGTACCTGATATCGCAAGATTGAGTCAAGTGGCTGTGGGTCAAAACCCTGTACTTCTCGTTTCCCCACCATTAACCATTGTTTTCCCATTGAGTTTGTTGGTGAATCCTCCATTAGTTGGTGAATTGATCTTGATCCATAGCCAAGTGTCCCTGAGACTTCTCTCACCAAGCTGTGGTCATGCTTGGGCTTTGCCGAGGCGGCGGTCTGCACTCCAATCAGCTGTCTCAGCTCGGTGGAACCATCGAGTTCCACAGCTGCAGCAGTTTGGAGCGCGGTGTGGAGCCCCAAGGCCTTCAAAGTGCCAAGGAGTTGCAGACCCTTGGAGGTTGCAGAGTTGATTTTTAACATGTGTAAAAAAAACAACCAAAGACCAACCAAAAATGGTTAAAACCAACTAGAAACCAAGCAAACAACAAGAAACAACTAAAACCAACCAAAAACGGGAATCGTTTCGTTCCTGGCGCCAAGTCAATCAACAACTTAAGACTTCCGGGGCGAGTGTCAAGCCATGCGGCACATCGCTCCATGTTGCCCCCTGCCGTGGTAAAGCCTTTTGCTGCACAAATTAGATAGGTCACAATCCTTGTAGGCCTGTAAACTTTGACTTTTTCAAGACAGTGCATGGACAAAATCCTGCACCACTGCGCATAGGAGACGCCCGCGTGCTCTTTTCTTTGTCATTGGGAATCACCTACCTTGATTCAGAAAAAAATGGAATGGATTTTGCCCTGTGCCAGCTGGGGACCAATGTGCTTTCAACAATAATTAGGGCCGTGGGGGGTTCTGCCCAGCATTGCGCCCCGGAGTTTGCAAACAGCGGTGCAGGATTTCTTTCCTCTCTAACTAGGCCATGCCAAGTGGGTACAGTAGGAAAACTTTTTGTAGCTGTGTTCACTGTTCATCGTTTGTACATGTTTGTACATTCGCTCTTTTACCTGTGGACACGAAGCCGGGCCAAGTGTCCTACAGCCTTCTCTGACCTAGTGCTTCCATTAGAACATGAAACTGGGGTGAACATGCTTCGGCTTTGCCCAGGCGGCGGCCTGTACGTCGAGAACCAGCTGTCTCAGAACGATGGAACCATCGAGTTCCACAACTGCAGTACCAGCGGTTCCGGTGCGGAGCCCCAAGAACGGCATGGGAACTAGGCTGACTTTGATACTTGTTGCACAAAACCCCAGAAATTTTCCGGCAGACATGGATAGATTTGGCGGGTGTCAATTCTTGCAGAGTCGAAAACTGGAACAACTAGAACCGTGCAGATTCATTCCTGGCGCCAAGTCAATCGACAACTTAAGAGTTCAGACTTCTGGGGCTGAGGGTGTCGGGATCCAATAAGTGTGGTATATGGCATTGCATCAGCACCGGACAACTGCAATCACGAACCCTTTCACTGTACAAATGTGTACAAATCAGATCAAAATCCTCCGGTTGGCAGATGTATGTTTTTTCTTATGGTAGCATGATCAATGACCACTTCTCTCGTAAATGGGCCATGCTAGGTGGGTACATTGCGTTGACTAATTGACTAATTGACTCAAGTGAAAACTCAATGCTTCGGACATCGCATTAGAGGCTTCATTGAAACTGGGATAAACTGGGTCAACCTGCTTCGGCGTTGCCCAGGCGGTGGCCTGTACGCCGAAAATCAGCTGTTTCAGCATGGTGGAAAGATTGAGTTCCACAACTGCAGCAGTGAGTACGGCACGGAGCCCCATGGACAAGATGAGAGCTGAGTTGAATTTCTATTTACTAGGCGAGCTCCATCTTGAGGGATGTATTCCAAACATGGAAATGGGAGGCGGATTTGATGCCCGAGCTGACCCCAATCTTTTCTATTGTGATGAGATCGATTTCGTCGATGCCAATCCTTGCAAAGTTTAGAGATTGGACCAGGTGGACCACTTTTGTTTCGTTCCTGGAGCCAAGCCAATCGACAACTTAAGACATAAGACTTCCGCTCGGGGGTGTCTGTAGCCAATCAGAGTGACGCTGCAAATCAAACTTCCATTGTTTGCGGTTTGCACCTCGGCTGTTGTACCTGATATCGCAAGATTGAGTCATGTGGCTGTGGGTCAAAACCCTGTACTTCTCGTTTCCCCACCATTCACCATTGTTTATGAGTTTGTTGATGAATCCTCTATGAAAGTTGGATGAATTGATATTGATCCATAGCCAAGTGTCCCTGAGACTTCTCTCACCAAACTGTGGTCATGCTTGGGCTGAGGCGGGGGCCTGCACTCCAATCAGCTGTCTCAGCACGGTGGAACTCTCGAGTTCCACAGCTGCAGCAGTTTGGAGCGCGGTGTGGAGCCCCAAGGCCTTCAAAGTGCCAAGGAGTTGCAGACCCTTGGAGGTTGCAGAGTTGATTTTTAACATGTGTTTAAAAAAACAACCAAAGACCAACCAAAAACGGTTAAAACCAACTAGAAACCAAGCAAACAACAAGAAACAACTAAAACCAACCAAAAACGGGAATCGTTTCGTTCCTGGCGCCAAGTCAATCAACAACTTAAGACTTCCGGGGCGAGTGTCAAGCCATGCGGCACATCGCTCCATGTTGCCCTCTGCCGTGGTAAAGCCTTTTGCTGCACAAATTAGATAGGTCACAATCCTTGTAGGCCTGTAGGCTTTGACTTTTTCAAGACAGTGCATGGACAAAATCCTGCACCACTGCGCATAGGAGACGCCCGCGTGCTCTTTTCTTTGTCATTGGGAATCACCTACCTTGATTCAGAAAAAAATGGAATGGATTTTGCCCTGTGCCAGCTGGGGACCAATGTGCTTTCAACAATAATTAGGGCCGTGGGGGGTTCTGCCCAGCATTGCGCCCCGGAGTTTGCAAACAGCGGTGCAGGATTTCTTTCCTCTCTAACTAGGCCATGCCAAGTGGGTACAGTAGGAAAACTTTTTGTAGCTGTGTTCACTGTTCATCGTTTGTACATGTTTGTACATTCGCTCTTTTACCTGTGGACACGAAGCCGGGCCAAGTGTCCTACAGCCTTCTCTGACCTAGTGCTTCCATTAGAACATGAAACTGGGGTGAACATGCTTCGGCTTTGCCCAGGCGGCGGCCTGTACGTCGAGAACCAGCTGTCTCAGAACGATGGAACCATCGAGTTCCACAACTGCAGTACCAGCGGTTCCGGTGCGGAGCCCCAAGAACGGCATGGGAACTAGGCTGACTTTGATACTTGTTGCACAAAACCCCAGAAATTTTCCGGCAGACATGGATAGATTTGGCGGGTGTCAATTCTTGCAGAGTCGAAAACTGGAACAACTAGAACCGTGCAGATTCATTCCTGGCGCCAAGTCAATCGACAACTTAAGAGTTCAGACTTCTGGGGCTGAGGGTGTCGGGATCCAATAAGTGTGGCACAGCCATTGCTATATGGCATTGACAACTGCAATCACGAACCCTTTCACTGTACAAATGTGTACAAATCAGATCAAAATCCTCCGGTTGGCAGATGTATGTTTTTTCTTATGGTAGCATGATCAATGACCACTTCTCTCGTAAATGGGCCATGCTAGGTGGGTACATTGCGTTGACTAATTGACTAATTGACTCAAGTGAAAACTCAATGCTTCGGACATCGCATTAGAGGCTTCATTGAAACTGGGATAAACTGGGTCAACCTGCTTCGGCGTTGCCCAGGCGGTGGCCTGTACGCCGAAAATCAGCTGTTTCAGCATGGTGGAAAGATTGAGTTCCACAACTGCAGCAGTGAGTACGGCACGGAGCCCCATGGACAAGATGAGAGCTGAGTTGAATTTCTATTTACTAGGATTTTGAGGGATGTAGTCCATCTTGGGATGTCGTTTCATTATTTTCAGTGCATTTCGTTTGTATCACATCAGCCGTCTTTAAGCTCCCTCCTTCATCTCGATCTTCTCATCATTGTATTGCAGCTTTCATTCTCATCTCTCTTTCACTCTTGCCTGCCGCCTCGCGCTAGGTAGGTTGCATTGACTAATGGACTCAAGTGAAAGATGCTGTGTTTCCCACCGGTCGGTGTTTGTACATGGGCCCTTGTGCCTGTAAACATGAGGTCGGGTCGTCCCGGAGACTCCACGTTGCGAGGTTTCAGCACGTTACGTGGTGTCAACCTGGCTGGGTGCCGAGGCGGTGGCCTGTCCGTCGCCGAACCTATGCAGAACAACGGAACCATCGAGTTCCATAGCTGCAGAAGCGGGAGCTTGGGTGCGGAGCCCCAAGGACAGGATGAGACCTGGAATCCATGTGGAAGGATGTTGGTTTGGAAACATCACCACCTTTCATGTGTGAGTTGTAAAGGGAACCCAAAAAGTATTCTGGAATGTCGTCGAGATAGGAACGCAGTTGCGGAGGAATGTGTTGGCAAAAGTGAACTCTCAAGGCTTCTGGGGCTAGGGGTGTTGGTGAGGGTGGTACATAGATTGCTCCATGGCATTGCACAAGGGCCAGATGTGTGCGTGGTTTTCCCACTGCTTGCTGTTTGTACTTCGGCTTATGTACCTACAAACACGAGGTCGGGTCTAGTGTGGCAGAGACTTCTTTGACCAATTCTTCCGCACATTGTATTGGAGGCTTCAGCAAACCTGGGGGTCAACATGCTTCGGCTTTTTTCAGGCGGCGGTCTATATGTCTTCTCTCAGCTGTCTCAGCACGGTGGAACTATCAAGTTCCACAACTGCAACAGCAATCGTGGTGTGGAGCCCCGGGGACAGGATGAGACCAGGGCTGAAGTCTTGCCAGATGGGCTCAATCTTGACCTGATACTGCCTTGAAAACATGGGGCAGACGCTCCTGATGTCTGAGTTGGCCCTAGAAATCCCTTGATTGTGGTGGAATGGATTTCGTGGATCAAATCGTACCGACGATACGCGTTTAGTTTCATTCCTGGGACAAAACCAATGGACAATTGAAGACTGAAGGCTTCTGGGGCTAGGGTGAGGGTGGTACATCCATTGCTCCATGGCATTGCACCGGCGCCAGACAACAATCACAAACCCGTTCAATCAGCTTTGTCACACGTGAGCAGCTGAAATGTGTTTTTTCAACGAGGTGACATGATCAATGGACGCTCCTATGTAAAACGGCCATGCTAGGTGGGTACCTTCCGTTGGCTCAACGACTCAATTAAAAGAGGTTGTGTGCGTGTTTTTCCCGGTGCTTGCTGTTTGTATAGTGCTTCATGTACCTGCAAACATGAGGTCGGGTCAAGTGTTCCAGAGACTCCTCGTACCCATTGTTTTGCATGTTGCATCGGCTTCAGCGAAACTGGGATCAACATGCTTCGGCGCAAAGCCCAGGCGGCGGCCTGTACATCAACCTTCGTGTGTTGCAGAACAATGGAACCATCGAGTTCCAGAACTGCAGCAGCAGCCAGAACGGCGCGGAGCTCCAGGATGAAAGATGGGTGAGGTTTTGCCAGGGCTCCATGTTGAAGATTGCTTCATTGGAAACATGCTCGGCAGACGGGCTTTGAGTTGAACTCAGGAATCTTTCACAAAGGACTGCTGTGGCCATGCAAATTTCACTACCAAATGATGTTTCTTATGACATTTGGTTGTTGCAAGAGTGCATTGTGGTAGGATAACGTTTGAGGCCATTTCCAAAGAGCATTACGGCTTTGTAGTTTATTTTCATTTGGATGGCGACTGCCACGATGGTAATTGTGGACAATTATGGTGGTTTTTACTTTTGTGGCCACTTATGGTCACTCAAGCTCACTTATTGCAGCTCTTGGTTACTAATGGTTCTTCACACTACTAGTGGTTCCTAGCCACTGATGGTTTTAAAACGGTGTTGCTCTAGCAGCTAACATTGTAACCAATCTTAATTGCAATATTAGCCCAATGGAATCCATCTAGAAACAGAAACAACATCGCAGAATACAAATGCAGATGTTGTGGAGGAGCCTCTGAATTCCATGTAAGCCAGAAAGGCTGCACTGGTGCTCATCATACGTAACTAATCTTAATAGGTTGGTTTTTATGGTTCAAATTTAGTTTGTTGGTCAATAAAGCCAGTATGGATGATATCATGGTTGTTTATACTGGCTTGTGCTGAAATGTAAAGTAACAATTCATGAAGCAAAATGAAGCATCAGTTTGAAGACTCAATGTGTTGAGTCTTCAAGAGGCAGCCACGACATTACCAAATCTTTTCGAGTTGGGTAGTTTTTTTGGGTGCCAGTTCCTGGCACCAAGCCAATAGACAACTTTAGACGAAAGACTTGAGGCTTCTGGGGCTAGGGGTGTTGGTGCCAAAGGGGGTACATCCATCGCTCTATGGCATTGCACCAGCACCGGACACCTGCAATCGCGAACCCTTTCGACGCACAAAAGTCGCAATCCTCCCGTGAGTAGCTGAAATGTGATTGTCATGGCAACATGATCCATGGACGCCCGTATGTAAATAGGCCAGGCTAGGCTTACTAAAATGAAAAAGCTTGTGTGCGTGTTTTTCCCGGTGCTTGCTGTTTGTACAGTGCTTCATGTACCTGCAAAGATGAGGTCGGGTCAAGTGTTCCAGAGACTCCTCGTACCCATTGTTTTGCATGTTGCATCGGCTTCAGCGAAACTGGGATCAACATGCTTCGGCGCAAAGCCCAGGCGGCGGCCTATATGTTGAAAATGAGCTTTCTCAGCACGGTGGAACCCTTGAGTTCCGCAGCTGTAACAGCCGGTTCGGTGTGGAGCCCAGTGCCAAGAGAGACCTGTGCCTGGGTGGATGGACAGCAATTTCAAAGATCACCACTTCTAAAAAACATAAGATGGCAATGGACAGCAATTTATCAAATTTATTCAAATTTTGAATTTGAAACATCACCACTTTTCATTTGTTGGCAAGTGGCTTTGATGCCCAGAAATCTTCCTGGCTTTCGGATAGTCTTCCAGGAAGCATGTGGAGGAGTCCAACCAACCACTGTATTTTCACGCAATTCAAATCCAATCTTATCGAGCCATTTGACAACTTGCGGCTGACAGGGTGTTGCTGCTAATCAGCACCGGACACCTGCAATCATGAACGTTTTCAACGTGATCAGACTTACCAAGTTGGAAACAGATGAGAGTTGAGTCTTTACTCCCAGAGACTTCTCTAATGTTTTGCACTTGCCCCCCCGAGGCGGTGGTCTGCATGTCGTCACTCAGCTGTCTCAGCATGGTGGAACCATCGATTTGCAGAACTGCAGCAGCAACCAGCACGGTGTGGAGCCCCAAGGATGAGACCTGGGTTAAAGTTTTACCAGACAGACTTCACCTCAAAGGATGTTGCTTTCACATTTGAGCAGCATTCTAAATTCCCCCGTTGCATCTTTAGTATTAGGCTGGCATAAATCTCACCAAGTTGTAAGATTTTCCCTGGGTTTCGTAAATGTGAAAGCTTGGATGCAAGCGTTGAATCAAAAACATGTACGTCGATCGGAAGACCATGTCGGGCCATGAGGGCTTGGGTGTGTAACCATTTGGTGCATGTTATGAGCTACAAAATAATGTTGATCGTGATGCCATTCTACAAAGAGATACTGGACTTTGCCGTAAACTCGGCATTAGCGATCCGCAAGATAGTCGCAAGCGAAGGTAACCTTCACAGACCGCTGGCCGATTATTTGAATCATTACACGTCCCTTAAAGTCTACATGTCCCTTAGTATAACTTGGCTCCTTGGTTCGCCGTAAAACAATGGCAAGCTTACTTGTTGAAATTGCTGACTTCGTAAGCAAAGCTTTGGAAAGCGTAAGGTAAGTTCTTATGTAACCGTCAAATTCTTGAAAGAAAAAGCACAAAATGATCACAACTCATTTGTTGGCGAGCGAGTTTATGCTTGAGTTGGAGAGGGCTCCGGAATTCTTCTTGGTTATGGGATAGCTTTTGTGGAGTAACCTTTGTGCAGAGTTAAAAACTAGGCACCTTCAGCTTCATTCCTGGCATCAACGAAAACTTAAGACTTCCTAGGCTGGGGCTTTCCCAGTCAGTGCGTTGTCCATTGCTTCATGGCATTGCAAGGGCAACGGACACCTGCAATCATGAAGGTTTTCAACGTGATCAGACTTATCAAGTTGGAAACACGTTGAGAGTTGAGTCTTTGCTCCCAGAGAATTCTCTAAAGTTTTGCACTTGCCCCCCCCAGAGGCGGCGGTCTGCATGTCGTCACTCAGCTGTCTCAGCATGGTGGAACCATCGATTTGCAGAACTGCAGCAGCAACCAGCACGGTGTGGAGCCCCAAGGATGAGACCTGGGTTGAAGTTTTGCTCCTGAAGGATTTTGCGTTCGAAATATTATCACCTTTCATATCCTTTCATGCTGGTTTGATGCTTTGACCCCACAAATCTGAATGGCCTGGATCTCGCAGAGCAACAAGTTCAGGGTCGTTCCAGTGGCTCCTTGACAACCACTTTCAGGGATGGCCAATCAGCTTTTTCATTCACCAGCGCCAGCTGGATCTTCGACAGCCAGATTTGTCCACCGTCAAAGTCTACACGACCTGAGGGTTCTGCCGTAGCGATCGTGGAGTGACTCCGCCCTCCCATCCCCTCCCTATGGTGGCAAAAGTGACATGGGCTGTACGGCCGGCTGTATGCTGTGCATTGCTTCCACAAGATCGTTCAACTTGGTCGCATTACATGTCCATATCAGATGGAAGGTGTTTGGTCATGCTTTATCCAGACCTAGGTGGCGGGATATATGTCAAGAACTACGAGTTGCAAGGTGGTACTTGCACTGTTCGACGTTGCACCGCCAGCAAGGACGGTCGCGAGCTCAAGCGGTTTGCGATGAGCACAGTGTGGCAGTCTGCCAGTCATTGGCTTTTGCTTCATGTGTGGACCGGGAAGATCCCAATAGCACACTTGATGCCACAATCAATGGGTTTCCATTATTTTTTAGCGTCGATTTTTCAAATGCAGGCCGGCATCATTTTGAGTCGGGAATAGGATCTTTCTATTCTTGGTCTCCAGACAGCGCGCACACACACAAAAGCCGTTTGGCAATCCAAATTCAAGGATGCACAGGATTTCAAAGGAGGAGCCAATGATCAAAGTCGGAAGCCGGTGAAGCCCACATCCAACCGTCAATCAGGGGCACAACTGGATTTCATGGGATTTCTTGGTATCGGGGATGGTCATAATCGCCGGCCTGTGCGGCATACTCCCATGAACCAACAGCCCCTGCCACAGCGCTCAGGTGGAGGCCTTTGGGTGCAACATTTTCATCAGGCAGCTTGGCCTTTGAGGAAGCCCTGAGCCATCATGAGCCGAACAAATCCAACAAAATTCAAGGAGGTTACGGATTCAGTCAAGTTTGCAGCTATCAAGTTTTCAAGGTCAAACCACTTCCTTGAGATTTCACCAAACCGCATTCTTGGCCAAGGCCAATGCACCCACCAGCACGCTCTCCTTCAACAGCTGCAGTGCCAAACGCGGGGGCGGCATTTTTGTGAACACGATCAACTCCACGTCGCAGAGCTGCCTGCATTTTCGCCAGTGCAGAGCTTCAGAATCAGGCGGTGCTTCAGGGGGTCGAACTTCGTCAAAACGGACGAGCTTTGTAGGGGTACTGTGGGGGGATCTATGGGGTACTGGTCGGTTGAATTTGGAAGGTATTGCCAGGGGTCAAGGCATCGCCATGACGATTTCCTATGGTACAAGGCCACCCTAGCTGAACTCGAAGATTTCTTACTGTCTCGAGTTTTCTTTGGGCAGACCCTTTTCACAAAACACGATGCTTTCCGCTCGGGTTTCACACCGCGCTTCATAGCTCTGTGCTTGTTGAAGTGTGCAGCACAGTCCTGCTTGCGCAGTTTCAGGCGGAGGTCTGCAGATTATGGGTGAAGGCATGGGCTCTTTGACGTCCTTAGTTGGTTCAGCACACGGAGACGTAACAGCAGGATATGTTGAATGACTTGAATGTGTCTCTGCTAAGTCTGGGGCTGATGAAAGTGTTGAAGCAGGATGGTCGTGTGTGCTTTCTTGCGGTGGCCAAACGTACAGCCCTTGTGTTTTTTCAATCTTTTTCAGGCTCGACTTTGGGCAAGGTTCGCTTTGAAAATTGCAGTGCGGACAGAGGCACGGCGAGTCTCGGACTGAAACCTTGATGGGAAAAGATCGGAGAAACAAGTTCGACGGGTTGACCCTTTGAGGTTGGGCAGTCAAAGCTTTTTGAATTTGGAGATTACTCAGATAACGCGCTCAAATGCAATTAGTTTCACAAATGCATCACTCTGAAAACTATTGAACACTTCGGTTTCTGATTCATCAGGGTGTAGTTAGTGGTTGAACTCAGGATAGAAGCACGAGACTTGACTATGCAGCACCTGGAATTGGTGGATACTTTCGACACGGCTGTCTTGGCACAAGGTGTGGAACCTCAGTTCACCCGTTGGCTCCGTTGTGAATGTGCCGATAAGCTGTTCTCGCTCAGATGCGGTTTTGGAACCAATTTGGCCATGACTTTCAGCCTTTACAGTTTCAAGCGGCTTTTCTCAAAAAGTGCAAAAATGATCAAAATTCAGGGTTTTCAATGCGTTTCTTCAACCCTTTGAGGTTTGAAATTGTCTGTGGCCACCTTCCAAGTCACTGCCACAGATGCACCGGCCCTCTCCATAGAGGCTGGAAGCATCGAAATCGTGCCTTAGCTGAGTTGGCCGTTGCCAGGTGAAAAGGCCAAGGGTGACCGAAGGGTGACCGGAAAGGTTTTGAATCAGAAGGATCTTAATGTTGGTTTCTGATGATCGTATCTACCTGTTGGTTTCATCTATTTTCATTACTTTAGGGGGGGTTACACTAACCAGAAACCAACATTACGACACGATCGGTTTGAGAGAGGTGCCCTCGCAGTCATTGCTAGCGAGTTGCATGACGAGCAAGGAGTCTGGACATTCCAAGATGCTTCCAACCAATGAACTTGAGCTCTGTGAACGCAAAAGCCACTTTATTAAGCCATTCATAGACCCCATGCACTTAGAGTGTTTTTTAACGGCAAGTGTTAAAGAGTGTTTTTTCCTTTGAATCATTTTCTTGAAGACTGACAGCGCTTGCTGCACTTGAGCTTGATCCATACAAAGCTAATCTTTTGCAATAATCAAGCTTTATAGATATACCATGATATACCTCATTGCTAATCTGTTGCCAAATTTACAATAAGTCCTCATAAATTTGTTTATAAGAAAATAATCTGTATGAGAATTGCCAAAAAGGAAGTTCATCCCCCTCAATCATTTCACTGATTCTCAGTTATCATGAAATTATCCCTTTTTGACTTTGCTTGTGGTCAGGGGGCCTTGCCCGCACACTGTATGAAATTACTCCCAGTTATAAGGAAATCATCTATAAATCAATATCATGATTTCCTCATGAAATTACTCCCGCACACTCTGTGAAATCTCCTTCAAATCAGGAAATCCTCTATAAATCAATATCATGATTTCCTCATGAAATTCCTCCCAGTTATGAAATTACTCCTGCACACTCTATGAAATCTCCTTCAAATCAGGAAATCCTCTATAAATCAATATCATGATTTCCTCATGAAATTCCTCCCAGTTATGAAATTACTCCTGCACACTCTATGAAATCTCCTTCAAATCAGGAAATCCTCTATAAATCAATATCATGATTTCCTCATGAAATTCCTCCCAGTTATGAAATTACTCCTGCACACTCTATGAAATCTCCTTCAAATCAGGAAATCCTCTATAAATCAATATCATGATTTCCTCATGAAATTCCTCCCAGTTATGAAATTACTCCTGCACACTCTATGAAATCTCCTTCAAATCAGGAAATCCTCTATAAATCAATATCATGATTTCCTCATGAAATTCCTCCCAGTTATGAAATTACTCCTGCACACTCTATGAAATCTCCTTCAAATCAGGAAATCCTCTATAAATCAATATCATGATTTCCTCATGAAATTCCTCCCAGTTATGAAATTACTCCTGCACACTCTATGAAATCTCCTTCAAATCAGGAAATCCTCTATAAATCAATATCATGATTTCCTCATGAAATTCCTCCCAGTTATGAAATTACTCCTGCACACTCTATGAAATCTCCTTCAAATCAGGAAATCCTCTATAAATCAATATCATGATTTCCTCATGAAATTCCTCCCAGTTATGAAATTACTCCTGCACACTCTATGAAATCTCCTTCAAATCAGGAAATCCTCTATAAATCAATATCATGATTTCCTCATGAAATTCCTCCCAGTTATGAAATTACTCCTGCACACTCTATGAAATCTCCTTCAAATCAGGAAATCCTCTATAAATCAATATCATGATTTCCTCATGAAATTCCTCCCAGTTATGAAATTACTCCTGCACACTCTATGAAATCTCCTTCAAATCAGGAAATCCTCTATAAATCAATATCATGATTTCCTCATGAAATTCCTCCCAGTTATGAAATTACTCCTGCACACTCTATGAAATCTCCTTCAAATCAGGAAATCCTCTATAAATCAATATCATGATTTCCTCATGAAATTCCTCCCAGTTATGAAATTACTCCTGCACACTCTATGAAATCTCCTTCAAATCAGGAAATCCTCTATAAATCAATATCATGATTTCCTCATGAAATTCCTCCCAGTTATGAAATTACTCCTGCACACTCTATGAAATCTCCTTCAAATCAGGAAATCATCTATAAATCAATATCATGTTTTCCTCGTGAAATTACTCCCAGTTATGAAATTACTCTCGCACACTGTATGAAATCTCCTTCAAATCAGGAAATCATCATAAATCAATATCTAGAACTCCCAGTTATCAAATCAATCTGGTTCGACTTCAGCATCTCGAAGAGCTGAGGATTCTGAGTTGGACTGCACGGCCCTCCGCGAGTGTCGCCTGTCGGTGCCTGCCGCGTCGCAGCCCACGACGGGCTTTCGTTGCGGCCTCGGTGCCGGGGTGGCTGCGACGCCGCCCTTCGGATGCGTGGCGCCTTGCAGATCGAACAAGCTGACTGCCATTGAACTCTGAAGATGGGATATGATGAGATATGATGAGATAGGATGAGATATGAATGGATATGAAGATAAATATGATGAGATATGATGAGATATATGTATATTGAATTATATTGATAGGTTGCAATGTGTTTCAAGAGTCGATTAGCTCCTATGGAGTCCAAAACCAGTTGAGCAGCGATCTAAAGTTCCCTTTGGATCATATCTATTGTGCTGGAGATCATTCAATTGAAACTGGGATTTTGCCCTTGGTTTTGCTCGGTTTGCATACGGTTCGTAAATGGATTCAAGATTCATTTTGTCGAAAGCAAAACGTAAGACCAAACCCTCTAATTTCAGGAGAGCGGGGATCGAGCATGTGAGTGAGATGCAAGGTTGTCTCGGAGCATAAGGGAACCCTAAGTGTCAAGTGTTTCCTCAGACCATGTCAGACCCCTGGCCCACTTGTTCCCTCTTCCTTCTCCAGCAGTAGTGAAAGCAGTAGTTCTTCGGATGCTCCTGCTGGCCTAGCTTCCGCTCACTAAAACATACTGAGCAAGTGCTTTGTCTGCCTTTGCTCAGTATTTCTTCAGTTCAAACACCTGTTAGCGAATCCCAATGACGAATCTTGCTCAAGCCTCAACGTAAGCAAAACTCTTGAAAACATAGGGGTTGAGTACGCGTTGACATAAGCCAGAATTACCATATTGCCAATTCAATATGAAGAACTGTTGAACATTGTAACAGAGCTTAGTTGCAAGCTTGGCACATCTATTTTCTTCGATTGGCACTTTACTTCAGAATAGCAGTAGTCTGCATTGATAACTTTTGTCGCCATAGGTTCACTTCAAAGTCTTGATTGGGGCCTGAAAAGGAGATTCGGAGCAAGGCTTCCCCCCAAAGAGACAAGGGTTGGATCTGAAAAACATATCCCAAACATCTCCCAGCGAAGGATTCCCCCAGATGATGCTTTGTGTGTTTGGAAATGCCACCGAGGCATGCGCCGAAAGCTTCACCCAAGTTGAGAGGGTCACCAGTGGTGGCTGCTCCCCTTGCCCTTTGGGGGCAGCTGTTTGCCTGGCCGGGAAGATTCGGATGAAGTGCCCAGACAGAAATCAGTCCTGGGCCAAGGGTTGGACAGATAGGACTAGGATCTCGATTCGTGGAATTTTGTGGCTCAACATTGGCGTTTTGGAAGCTCAATCTGTTGCGGATGAGTTCTGCATGTCTTTTGTGGCCAATTTCTCTTCACTCTGCTGGTCAAGCAGATTCCACATTGAAATCACAGGATTCAAATTCTTTCCCATTCCCAACCCGTGCCAAGCTGATTCCTGAACTGCCAAGGCCTGGCTTCATGCTTCACGAAAACAATCTCAGCCGGCCTCTGCATTGTCCAACGCAGGCCATGGATTTGGGAAGCACGTTGCATTGACCATGGGCTTCATGGGCAATTCAGCCTCCACACCTTGTGATGTGTTTCTCATGTCTTTGCAGCCATGAATTGGATATTCGAATGCAGTTGGACTGCCTCAAGAATGCCAAAAGACCCTTAGTCAGTTCCTCTTCCGAAATTTGCAAAGTGTTGCAAGGCATGGTACATACCATGGCTCTTCCTATATTCCAACCTGAGCGCAACAAAATGGTTGATTGGTGTCTTCCATTTAGGTACCATCTCTGGCAAACTCGCCGGCATATGCTGTCACGCATTTTCTCGAGATCCTTTTGAGATGCCAAAATTCCATATGTAGCGCGAGGACCAAGGCCGAATGACTAGCATCGAGGGGTTTTGTTTTCCAAGTCCGCATTCATTGTTAGGCCGGTATGTTTCAGCATTTAAACCATCCGGACTTTTCACATTACAGTACTCCAGACAGCTTTTACTGCAACAAGTTTTAACAACTGGCAAACTTTTACACCACCCTCTGTTTCCACCATTGGTTTTTCACCAGGTAACAACTCAATACCTGCGTCAAGTTTACAAACAAGTTAAGCATCGAACCTATCGGTACACAAAGCAAAGCTCTCACTGCAGAAAGATGGCAGCATGACATCAAGGTTTAAAGTCCTGTCTTGCTTGCCACATTCAGGTTCTGCAAAGCAGACCCCAATCTGGATGGCAAAATCATTGTTTCCACCTATTTGTTACCCGTTGCCACGGTGAAAAAACATGATACCACAATGCCAACGCCATGACGATGCTGTGGTGTCCGGACGATTCTGACCGAGTTCTGATGAGAACATGATATAGAACATGATGTAACATGATGATGCCATGATATGACATGTGACCTTTCCATGGATTGTTCCAGGTTGCATCCCTTCAGGGGGAACAGCGCTTGCACGTCACAGGTCGCATGTCCCGGTGGAGAACTGCCCGTGAGCAACGAGAGCCGAGCAATGTGCAGGGAAGGCTATGGTGCCCCGACCAGCCAAATTCATGGAAATTCAGATGCTGAGAATTGCAGGTCTTTTTTTGGAGATGCTGAAGGTTTCAATTTTGATATTTTCCAGATCTTACATCACCGTACTGCTTTTGAACTGACATATTTTGAACCGCCACTGTGAGAGACTTGCACATGCCACTTAAGGTGAGGAAGGATGTGCCAAGTGCATCAAAGACGACGACACCTTGTACTTGATGGCAGATTCCAACGTGCTGGCTTGCCGCATGGCTAAAAGAGTTCAATCGCACGGAACACATGGATAGAAATTGAATGGCTTGAGCTAGCCATGGTGTCAGAATGTCTATGTCAGTGGCAATACCCCCAATAGTCTGATTGGGGTTGTCTTAGTCGATTCTTGCACATAATCATTTCCATCTTGAGGGAGGACATCAAATTGTGAGTCAAAGATCCTGTTGCGATCGAGGTACTGCTTGCGCAGGAAGCACATTGAAGCAGCTTCTTCAATGGATCCTTGCCGTGTTTTACAGCGAGTTCGCCATTCCGATTGACATCCGTGATATCTCTAGAAATATCTCTAGGTCAAAAATCATGTGGTATATCCTTGCGTGATATCATGTGGTTTTCATGAAGACTTGCTGTGAAGCACACTGAACAAAGGTTTTCTTTCCTTGGACAACGGGTGGTCCTGTTCGCGGTTTCGGCTGCCAGCATCTTTGGGGCTGGACGAGCCCCTTGGTACAACTTGGCTAACATTTTTCAAATCGACACTTTCTTTTCGAAGATCTTGATCTCGTTTGATCTTATTCCTGTTTATTACTATGATATATGATATCTTGTTGGTTTTTCAGATTCAAAGGGAGAAACAGACAGTCCAATGTCCAGCTTCCACTTGCTTCACAACTCACAACTCGTGGAGCTTTGCGATCCTCCCAAGCTGCGCCGAGGCTGACCGTGTGAAGAACAGCGGGGTTTATCTCAATCAGCTGATGGCCTTCGCAGCTGTGTCCGGCTCCGTGGTCACTGCAGTGATGCAGACGGAGCCTTGACACTTTCAGAGGGCTGCGACAGTCTGCTTTCTGAATTTTTCTGACGATCGCAGAACGTCTCAAATTCTGCCTCTCGCTTTCACTGCTTTTTTCTTGTGTTGTCCCGCTTTTACATCCTGCTCCAGTACTGGAAGCACTTTGCTGTACTTCCATCTCCAATTCCATTTGCTTGGAGACTTCTTGGATTGGAAAATGTGTGTCCTTGCAAGGAGACCGCTCAGATGATGAAAGAGGGAGCTGTTTCTTGCCGGCAAAGGGACCCTGGCACTTAATTTCTGAAATCTGAAATTTCATAACTTAACAATACCTGACAAACAAGTGACACTTAAGTCTCCCGTTTGACCTTCTGAAGTTTCGGGCAGTTAAGTTTTTCCAAATTTGAGATGTCGAGAAGGTATTCCACAACACTGAACGGTGCTTCTTGAGGTTGAGTACCTCTATGGCACTGCTGTGTTTCTTTCGGATGCGAGTTCCGGACAAGGACTGACCACAGCAGTCACAGTGAGGCGTAGTTTTGGAATGATGGTCTTCAAATTTCGTAGTATTGATGAATGAAAACATGTCCTAAATCCGATAGTTGTTTATCGAATTAAGATCAATAGCAAGCAAGACGTCACGATGGATTGTTCACTATGACATGGTGAAGACAACTCACTTTGCTTGGAAACGTCAGGAGCCAAGTCCTCTCACTGCCTTCTTTCCTATCTCTCCCTGGTGCCTTGACAGCATCGCCCTACCCAACTGACCACTGCGTGCGACGTCACAACTGGAGCCCCTGCAAGCTAAGGAGCAGAGTGGGGTCTCCGGAGTGCATTGTTTGGATATGGCCACTCGGTTGGTGTTGGGTTGGCGCTGATGGAACCCCTCCACCACTGAGTGAAGCTTCTGCCGGACTATTGTTGAGCCAAAATCCTCAAATGTAAAATCCTCAAATGTCCTTGGCATGGAAGTGCAGTGAGCTTCTGACCCATAGGTTGGGCCGGCAAAGTGCCAAGAGTAGATACTGTACTAGTTGGGTGCATCATGGGTATCCAAGAGTATCCATGCGGCGGTGTTGAATGCAAAATGGATCCATGTTGGGCCATGCTGTATTTCGACACGCTGCTGTCCAGTCCTCATGTTGAAGCAATCTCTACTCCATTTTTATCAGTGTTGGACCCATTTTTGGGCTCAGTTAGGTTTGCAGAATGTGCAGTTGTTTCACAAACATATGTAAAGAAATATGGCATAATATGGCACAAAAAATCCACAAAAAAACGTTCATTCAACGATGCTATATTATGCAATAACATGATGGGCTCGAAGTCTCTTTAAATTCATAGCCATCAAAATTCTAGCTCAGAATTTCAAAAACTGTTTGTGCGAGAAAAATATGTTTTTTCAAATTTCTCAAGGACAATGCGTTGTGCGGGATGCCTCAGCACCCCTGCTTCAGTGCGAGCGGTTTCTATAAGTACTTCTCCACTTGGGGCGGGATGTGTCCACTTGGAAGGGCTACCAGTGCTGCGTCACCATTGGGTGCTGTGTTGCGCCAGCTTGGCCAAGTTGTTTGCAATCGCATAGCATAAAGTTGATATAGTTTTCCAGACTTCAATACTTTAGACTCATCTATAACTTCTGCAAAGTGCTGTCCATAAAAGGGTCACCATTTGAACTTCAGGCAGTTGCGACATTCTTGGTGCTGGTTCTGTCCCTCAAGGACTGGCGAGTGGCGTTGGTTGCAGGCGCGAAATTTCCTAAAGATGCAGTCCATGTCTTCCCGCAGGGTTGATGCTGCAAGGCCTGAATTGCTTCTTGCCAAGCATCATGGCAGACTTTGCCAAATACGCGGTGTGTTTCTTGGCAGATCTCAGTGTTTGTGTTGGTGTTTGATGGTTTTCGTTTCTTTCATATTAAGGCTATCGACTTGAAGAGAACCAAAGTGCCGGAATGGATGGCTTGATTTGCAACCACCTGCCCTTCGGAAACGTCTTCGGATTTGTGATTGCTTGGACCTCAAGAGTCCTGCCACAGGGGTTTGACACCCTCAAACCTCGATTCTTGACATTGCGGGTTTTTGTTTGCTTGAGAGGAGGCCGGGCTTCCGAAAATTGGTGGTAAAATGCAGGGCGGTTGTGCTTGTTGGAGTATGAAGTTGCATTGAACACAGCGCCCTTCTGTGTCAACCGAAAATTTCGGAGCTGAGGTTGGCACTGCTTTCCTCGCGGTCTTTGCTTTGGCATTGTCCCGTGGCAAGTTGACATTCCAAGACTCTGTTGGAGCTAAGAACTTTCGAAGCATCTTCAGGACATATCTCAGCTTCAGCATGTCTCCTCCACCGCTTTACAGCAGTGTTGACCTCTATAGTTGATCAAGGCGAGAGCTTTTTGAGTTCGAGTTCAATCCACTTCACTTTTGATGTGTGGTGTGAGCCACAAGAGGCTATAATTTCATAGGTTTATTCAATGTATGCAATGTATACAGCTTGATTACGGCTTAAGACGAGTGGAGTTTCCAATGACCAAGGTTCGCCTGGATCCGCCTCTCAAATTGCGAAGTGTCTTGGCAAAGCTTAGATCCTACAGTCCTACAGGTCGTGTGATCACAGGATGGCGGGGGCAGCCAGGAGCTGGCAGGGGCCGGAAACATTGATGATTCTTGTGTGGCAAGATGGAAGGACTCCCACCCTGAGGACTGCAAGGAGGATGAGCTGCCAAACCACACGGCGTTTCTCACAAACAAATACGGAGAGGCGCCGGTTTGGCCCAGAGATTTGAGTTACGCATGTGGTGTTCAAGTGATCACCAGAGGAGCCCAACAGTTGAGCAATTCCATTGAAGCAGAGAAGAACTTCGTTGACATTGGAAGGGTGGTACTGGGTGAGCTAAACTCGTCAGGGACGACACTACTTCGAAGCAGAACGTCTGGTGAGGACTCGGAAACTGCAACGCTTTGCTTTTCAAATGTGCCAAGGTCATCGATGGTCTTTGTTTGCCCCAAAAAGGAAGTCTGATGAAGTTTGACCAACCTTTCGATGAAGTGTTCAGTGGTTCTGAAAAGTCTAGCAATCGCCCGTAATGCCTCAGCTTCACTACAAAGATGCTGGAATCAAAACACCATGACGCCATATGACATGTCTTGCGTGGAGAAAAATGCTTCGCTGTGCCCACTGGGGACACCAGGAAAGTCTTGCTGGCCACTGCGGCAGCTTTCTTTCCGAGCACAACCTTCCCAGCGCTTCAGATGACGGCTTTGCTCGTCATCATCTGCTCTTCCATGTTTTTGTACGCCGTTTTCCACCCCTACCGCCAGCAACTTTGGAATTGGAGCGAGGCTTGGCCGCAATTGGCATTTCCTTAGCAGTGTTTGTGAGAGCAAAATGTTCAACGATTGATGCTGCAATGCCTTGTTGGGGTCTGAGGAAAGGATCTGAGGGTGTCAAATGAATGAAAGCATCTTTTTTCTGCTGAAAGTCTAATTTTGATCAACCTGAGAATCGCGCAGCTGAGGAATCCGCGCTCTTGGCCACTGCTTTGCTGCTGATCGCTGTGGCCTCCGCTGTGATTCTCGGAGATTTGTTGGAGCTGTTGGCTGTTGGGAGCAGTTGCCAGGAGCAATGTGTGCTTCACCTCCCTATCAGTCATGGAAATCCTTAGCAACGGGGTTTTGGGTGTCATCGGGATTCTGGGAAAAGGGTTGAGATGGTTTCTGAAGGTAGCATTTTGTCTTGGAAAAAAACAACCAAATCGGTGGATATCAGTGGTTTCATACATAAACCTTGAGGCTTCCAGATGGCAGGGCTTCTGCAGAGTAGTCAGGAATGGAAACATGCCACCACGATGCGGTGTTTGGGTTTGGATATTTGCTTTCTATGCTTTAAGTTGTTAAACGCGTCCAAGTTCATTGAACTCTGAAGTAAGAACATGCAACCACAATAGCCGCCGCTGGTGAACAATGAAACGCAAGGTGTTGACCGATCATGGTTGGAGTGAGCTTCCTTCAAGATGGCACCACCCCAGGGCCCAGTGATCGGTGCAATCCCAGGATCGCGAATGAGGACCGCTGGGACAAGACCGAGCTTGGTCAAAGGTCGATGATCATCACCCTGGGTGTCATAGTGACCTCCGTATGTGCCTTGACATCGATGGCAATTGCTTTCAACGGCTTTCATGGGTGTTGTCATGTCAAGGGTCAGGGGTGAGCCAAGCCACATGAGAACAGCTGCAGCCTCAGTGGCGCCATTCTTGAGGCGTTGCTTTCCTGATCAAGATCGCCCAAGAAGTTTGGCGTGAGCGGCAACCGCAAGCGTAGAAAAAGCTGGATGTCCAGATGTGAAGTGCAGCGGTTACATGCTGACGGTTGAAGTACATTAAATGTACATGATAGCCTCTATAAAGACAAACAATTAGAGATAACAATTTCAAAAGTTCAAAAAGTCATAGATTTTAGAACAGTGAATCTAGAGGTAGATTTCATGGTGGCTGATATATACCAGCAGATTGTGAAGCCATGTTCAGCGGTCTTGTTGGTCATCACTCATTACTTGGTTGTTTACTTGGCTTCGCACATGAAGTTGAAGAAATCATGAAAAAACAGTTGCCCATGCCTTTACACTCACAACTGTTGAATTCAAAATGCTTTTGCGAAGTGCTTGGTTGGGATCCTTCACTTGCCACTGGTTTTTGCTGTTTTTGGGTTTCAGTCGATCAAGACGATTTCAATGTATCCCGTTGTGTACAAAAGGAAACGCAGACAACGTTGGCTTTCCTGTGCAGGTGCCGTGCTTTCAAAGTCTCTTTTTCCTACTCTGCAGCCTGCCTTTTGGCTCGGGCTCCATTTGTAGTCTTTGAAGTGCAGCATGTCATGCGCTTGGTAGCGTGGGCTGCCATTCTTTCTTGCACAGCATTGCGAGAAGAGAGTGGCAGATTCGACCTGGAGGTGGATGGAATTTGTTTGGCCATGGATTTTGTTTGCTTCTCAATGATGTATCCTCGAGCACTCCACTCAGATGTTTCTTTCTTGGCCAATATTTCACTTGATACCCTGGTGACATTTGTTTGGCTGTTCATTCCAGCTTGTGACAGCCTATGAAATGTTCATGAATGTTCCTGTTGCTTTCATGCAAGACAGGGGTGGGCTGCAGCAATCTGGCTGTCACAGGTGCAAGAAAACGATCAGATTTCCTACAAGGGTAAGGCGCCTTTGGCAGAAACCTTTGGATGCCGGCTGCTTCAGAAACAGTTGCTTTCAAAGTCATTCTTTCTGGACACTTGAGATGGATTGGTTGGATCTGAATTCACGTAGCGGTTTTACCGAGCTACATTGATGGAATTGGCTTGATGCATCTTGATGTGAGAAAATGGTTGAGGCAAACTATGGAAGTCTGGAACTGGAACCCCGGCAGCCGGTAGTTTCTTGGCGGATATGCCTTTGCTACCTGAGTGGTCTGAGGCATGTTTGTGGGCACCAATGCCTTTGACTCTTGAAACCAGCTTTGCATCAAATCGGCGATTTGGACCATATTTGTGTTGAAGGGATGCCTTCTTCTCCCAACACTTTGGCCTTCATGAATGAGAACCCAATCTTGGGAGAGGACGAGGACGTAACATGAGACACCCATAAAGATAGAAACCATGGTGTGTAATTGTTGTTTTGACAGTTCGTTCCAGCAATGCGTCGTGATTTTGTGTTAAGAGTCACGGCTAGTGATGCCCATCCGAAGATGAGAGTGGTCTCTATAGGTGCTTGAGTCATGAATTTGGCAATGCTTTGGCTTTCCTTTGGGTCCCTCCTTGGGTATGTTTCTTTCCACTCATCACAGCAAGGGAATTTCCTTGTTTCAAAAACAACGTGGCTACTTGGTGGTTTTGAACTCTTTATTTTCCCCAAGAAAAATGGGATGACCCAATACCTGCTTGAAATTAAGCTGGTTGAATGACCTGGGTTGACAAAGAGATGTTTCGTCGGGACCATAACATGAAAAATAGCAGGAATCCTCAAGTCAAGTCCATTACTAACCATACCAGCCACCCATCATGAGGATCATAGAACCATACTGACCACCCATCATCGGGATCATAGAACCACCAAGCCAGCTTCAACCTCTGGTGCCCAAGAGATGGTCACCAGGTTCACATCCTTGATGCGAGATGCTCGACTCAGGTCTTAAGCCACGCGAGGTGCCGCAATGGCGTGCTACACCTGGAGGGCCCCGTAGTGGTCGAAGAGGAGCTTGTCCGCGCCAAGGAGTCAGCGGAGTTGGAGTCTTTGGAGAACTTGGAAACGCCCCGTGAGAGTCTTCGGTTTCTCAGAATAGGGGACCCCCAAGGTGATGGTTGGTTTTCTACATTTTGTTACTATAAACTACTATTGACTATACTAATAGTGGATGATTTTGGGTACGCCCATTTTGAGAAACCACCAAGTGGACTATACATTCAGATCATTCGACTAGGCTCCAAACAGTACATCTTTGGATTTGGTCGGATTTGGTTGGCCCCTGTCATTGCTGCGTTAGGCTTCGAAGTCACTTATTTGTTTTGAAGGACTTGTGATGACTTAAGGCTCTCGTAATGACTGTTGTTCAAGCTTGTTGGCAAATTGACCTAGCAGCTCCATCACTCAGAGACTTGGTAATTTGTTGCCTTTTGATGTCTCTAACGAGCCTAGCCGCCCAAAGATAACGACAAGCCGGGTTGATTCCAACGGGGCAGCCACGGTCTTCGGGCAGGACTGCACCGTACTGCGGGGAGAGCCGGGTTCAGAGGTGCGGCTGGGTCTCCTGGGTCTCACCGGGGACAGGTGACGGTCCGGGTGGGGCGCGTTACGACTGCCCATCCGTGTCCATTTCTTGTACCTAAGATTCCTTGAAAAGAACTCAGAAAGATCTGAGCATTTGAACTCCCTGTGTTTAAGTGCAGATGAGTCAGGTACTGTATCACAACCCCTGAAGAAGTGCCGGTCTAAGCAGAACCCTGCACTTTGTAGGCTTGGACAAGCTGTCTCGCTGTCTCATCGATGTTGCCTTGGTGCCCCGGACAATTTTAAGACTATGCGACTGATCTTGAACGTTGATCATATACAATGATCAGTTTTACACCGGCGGCGTCAGCTTCCCCGGCTGTTCATCACAGCCCTCTTCCCCACGTTGCTAAGTTTCTTCATAGATCTTCATAGCTTAGCACCGTGGCTATGCTCCACTGGAGAAGCATAGCCCCAGGAGATCTGCAGATGGAAGGTGACCTCCGCTTCAGCGGCGTGCTCGGCCTGCAGCGAGCCTGTCTCACAGTGGAAGGGAAGGCTTCCGTGGCCGGAAATCTTCACTTCCGAGACTGCCACAATGCCAACGAGGAGGCTGGCACATCAGAATTCGAATAAAAGGCTTTGAGGAAGTGGAGAGTTTGGCTTACTTTGAGATCTTTGAGGAAGAATTCGAATGAAAGTATTCTGATTTGTCAAGGAAGGCTTGCAGTTGAATGCATGGTTCCTCCCAAAAAAACGATCTGTGGCAATGCTGCTTGTAGGAGTTGGAACTTGGACGAGGCACTTCCGTTGGGCATAGGGAACTTCCGACGAATCGCCGAATTGCAACATCCCTCGAAGCAACCGTGTTCATGTTCACTCATTTATGGAATTGCCAGCAGTTCAAGTCAAGAGATGTCACGTGTGTCACATGTCTCTCATTTTCTTCAATTCTTAATTTTCTTCATACTTTTGATAAATCATCTGATCCCTACCCTTCCACGTACCTACTATGTAGCTATAACCAGGGACCCCCTGTCGTAGGTCACTGGAAGGGTTGGGAATCGATCTTTGCTGAGGCGGTGGCCTCTACGTCCAGGAGCTCGTGCAACACGGCGGAGCGCGAGTGTCGTTTCATCATTGCAGTGGCGAACAAGGCCATGGACGCTGGTTTCACAGGTCCCAGCGAGAGCCTCGATGGCTAGGAGGCAATCTTGATATGTTGCTGTTCCCACTTCAGATTGGATATTTTTTGGGGCTTACTTTGAAATCAAGAGTTACGGAAACTGACAAGGCTGGTGTTTCCTGCGAGTAAAGCGAGTTTAGGGGGAAGAAAATTTGGAACATTCAGGTCCAGCAAACTGAGTGGTGACATTTGGTGACTATGTTTTCATGGCATTCAGACGGGTACCACCGCACCCTTGCGTCGATGCAGATGCTCTTGGTTGGAAGTCCAGAATGTGCTGTTGCATTGGTTTCGCACCTTTTTGGTTGTTTTCTTGTGTAATTCAAAAAAACGAAAAGAAGGACATTAACATTTCCATCAACTCAGCTGGACAAAAAATCCTGGGACGGGTTCTGCTTCTGATGTGCTGGTGCAATCCTTTCTCCCAACGAAATCTGTCGCCTTGTTGCGACTCGCCTCAGGCGGTGGGCCCTATGTGAAGCAGCTGGTGCAGCAGGGTGGATCCCTCGCGTTTCACCAGTGCAGCAGACAAGGTCAGCCTCCGCTCGGATCAAAGCTATGTGAATTCTGGGCGACCTGGGTCTCGAAATTTCTGTGACGGCAGGGTTCCATAATTTTCTGGGGACACCTCCATTTCTTTCGTCTTAAAGGTTTTCCATAATTAATTTTCTATGATCTCAACCCCGGATGAATCAAATAACATACTTTAAACCTTGGATTGATGCCAGCCCTGGATGCATAAACCAATCCAGGTTGACATTGCTTCAGGGAGGCGAAGCGAGCGAAACATGGAACCTTTGGGTGATGGTTCATGTTCTATGTCTCAAGCGCCAAATATTGAGGCCTGGCTTCATGCTGCATGAAAGCAATCTGGGCCGGCCATTGCATTGTCCAACAAAGGCCATGGCTGGGGAAGGACATGGCATGGTATGGCCATTTGTTCCTCATGTGTTTCCCATGTATTTTTTCTATGAGTTTATAATGCGTTTCACATATATAAATATATGTCAAGCAGATTTCCCATGGATTTCCTAGGTCCTATGGATTTACTTCCAGCTGAGTAAGACATTTTCTGGTTGAGCCAACAGCCTCGTGGTTTTCTACTTCGCACAGTTCCAGACGAATTCAGAAAGTGATAGAGGGATAGACACCTTATCAACAGAACCCACGGAACTCAAAATGCTGTGAGCCACTTGTCTGGGAATTCAGGGCAAGGACGATTTCTTAACATTGCAAAGGATCAATGCAGTGAAGAAGCGAAAACCTACGGATTGGTGAACTGCCACAGTTCATGGTGATGTGCTATGGGATCAGTAGTCTCAGTATCCTCTTCAGCTTGTGCCTACCTTGCTTGCAAACACGTCTCACATCAGGTCGCATGTCCCGGCGGAGAACTGCCTGTGAGCAACGAGAGCCGAGCAATGTGCAGGGAAGGCTATGGCTATGGTGCCACGGCACTGCGATTGGACCAAAGCTATTTCCCGAGAGCGCCTGCGAAGGGTTCTTCGTAAAAAAGCAGCCCTATATCAACATCTTCACATCCTACATCTTCACACCTTCACATCTGCAGATCAACACCTTCACATTGTCACATTTGCAGATTTACATCTTCACACCTTCACGTCTGCAGATCTAGATCTTCACACCTTCGCATCTGCAGATCAACATCTTCACATTGTCACATTTGCAGATTTCCATCTTCACACCTTCACATCTGTAGGTCTACATACATCTTCACACCTTCACATCTGCAGATCAACATCTTCACATCGTCATCTGCAGGTCTACATCTTCACACCTTCACATCTGTAGGTCTACATCTTCACACCTTCACAT
>VSDK01022793.1:206486-267842 GCA_009767595.1 Symbiodinium kawagutii
CTGTTTTGCATTGATTTTCTGGTGAGTTTCCTGGAAACTCACCAGAAAAAAATTATAACTATTTTGGTCAGAATCTGGTGAGGAATTGCCCTTTGGAGCAGTTGGAATCTGCTTTGGCTGCCTTCGACACACCCTTGTTTTCTCGGCCCTGGCTGCCCGCAGAATTTTCTGGTGAGTTTCCAGGAAACCCACCAGAAAATGTGGCCTATTCGGAAGACGGACTCGGAAACTCGCCGGAAAATGCGGCCTATTCGGAGGATGGACTCGGAAACTCGCCGGAAAATGTGACCAGTTCGTACGGTGGACTCGGAAACTCGCCGGAAAATGTGACCGATTCGGAAGATGGACTCGGAAACTCGCCGGAAAATGTTACGAGTTCGGCAAATGGATTCCGGAAACTCATTGTAAAAATGTCCTTCGGCAGATTGTTTTGCTTTTCATATTGATAGTGGGTGTGGGTGTGACTGTCATGTTAACGTGCCACATCTCGGACGTGGGTGTAAATTTTAAGTATCCAGAATGTCACGGATTTTTTTTTACATTTCATACTATTTTAGGCGCTGCCTTTTTCCCATACCTCAGCCAACCTGCCCGTTAGAGGCGCACGATGTTGGCCATACGTCGCCCCTTTCCAGGTAAAGCCCTTGAAAGCCAAAGCAAAGAAAACATTGTTTCAAACTGCGCTGAAAAGTGAAAGGTTAATGATTTGGGACATGCCAAGAAGGAATGTTGCCCATGATCTACTTAGATGGCTTTCGCGCTTAGCAAAGATATGACTCAACCTATATCGTGAAAAAACTGACTTACAACAAGTTCAACTGAATTTAAAGTGTTGTTAATGAAACATATTTAGAATAGAAGTTTAAATTTTAAGTTCTGCAACATTTAGTAATAGATATTTACAAACCAGTTAGCCTGTTTGAAACTGAACTTTTAAGTTCACAGGCTTATACTTAGTGAGTGGTATTACCAACTTACAGCTAAGTTACTTTGGAGCTAGGTTCCGCACGTTGACTTTTTGTAATTTTCCATCCGTACCCGGAGTTGGATGTAAGTTTTGGGTGTTCATTTGTGTGTGGAAAACTCATTTTTTCATTCCGCTTGGCTCGCCCGCAGCAACATCATGAGGGAAGAAAAATATGGAAAGGAAAGGGAGGAAAAACCATCAGAGGTTCGCCTCTTTTTTTGATCAATACCACTTCTTATGTTTATTTGTCTTTAGTATGTAATCATTCTTTGCACAAAATGCTCACTTTTACTTATTGATATTCTATTGTTACTATTTTTCTTCTTGTTCATTAAAACTGTTTTTCGTTATTATGCGCTTGTGGCTTCATCACCGTTCTTGACATTTCTTGAATTTCTTGACTATCAAATCAACATTTCTATGTATCATGTTGTTTCTTCTCATTATTTTGTTATGTTGATTGTTCGTGAGATAACCCCGCCATAACTTTGGGGTACCCCCAGCTTTGAAGGAACCACCACGTTGGTGCCTAAGGTTGGCGACTTGGAAAGACCCCACGAATCATGAGCCAACAACAATCTTGTTCATTATTCATTTGTGGTCGCTGCTGTGTTGAATGTCTCTTTAGGCCATTTCATAGCAATTTTTGTCCATTTTGAACCAAAGTTGTGGGACTTGGAGAAACCGAACGAGCCATGAACCGCCCCGAGCCCCGTTCATGATTCATTTGCGGTCATTTGTGGTCGTTTAAGTGCAGTGTTGACCGTTTGTTGGGGTCAATTTGGGCCGCTTCATAGCGTTTAGCGATTAATTGTCCATTTTGCACCTACGTTGGGTGACTTGGAAAAACCCAACGAATCATGAACCGCCCCGGGCCCCGTCAGGATTGATTTGTTATCGTTTAGCTGCGGCGTTGAACGTTTGCTCAGGTTAATTTCAGCCACTTGATTGCGAATTTTGCCGCTTGTAGGCCTATGGTTGATGACTTGGGGAAACCACGAATCATGAACCGCCCCCTCGCAGCCCCAACTAATGTTGGTTAATTGAAAAATTGTTTAATACCATTGAACTATCCTTTTTTGTTGCACGATCATTGCTGATTGATTGTTTGAATTAGTATCACTTATTGTTTTCACTGTGTAGGTGCTACTGTCATGTGGTTTTACATTAGTTTCGCTGTTCATTGTGTGCTTACTTATCAATTAAATTTTCTTTCCTAGCATCACTACATTTTTCTTTTCAAAACATATCACCCCCGTATTGCTATTAGTTTGGAAAGATTATTGTTATTGTTATATGTGTTTTTGTTAAATCTGTTTATTGCTGTAACTTTGCTATTAATCATTGTATTTTCCAAAAACACATTGTTATGAAAATTGTTTTCCTTTCCTTAAAGTTCTTAAATGTTTGTCAATGTTTTTGAAACTTGATTCTAAACCGGTAAATGCTATCATTTCAACTTCAAATAAAAGCATGTTTTATTTATATCATTTTCTGACTTGTTGTTACATGTCAGGGCCGTGTTAGGGCGTTTTTTGAACTTGTTTTGATGAATTCACTCTTCTACTGAAATATGTTGAATATTTACTATTCTCATTTTTTGCGATGTAACTTTGTTGGTTCCAATTTATGAATTATCATTGCTATCTATTACTTTTCTTATTTGTCTTTTTTGATCATTATAAATTTGAATTTGTCTATTTCTTGAAAATTATTTTTCATTTTTTGAATCTATTATCTTGTTGTTTTACTTCTACGTTTTTACTACTAGCATTTTGCGGTTATCTTTTAGCTGCGCAATTTGCCCGTTTTTGGCCACTTATGTATTGTTATTCTCATTTTTTGCGATGTAACTTTGTTGGTTCCAATTTATGAATTATCATTGCTATCTATTACTTTTCTTATTTGTCTTTTTTGATCATTATAAATTTGAATTTGTCTATTTCTTGAAAATTATTTTTCATTTTTTGAATCTATTATCTTGTTGTTTTACTTCTACGTTTTTACTACTAGCATTTTGCGGTTATCTTTTAGCTGCGCAATTTGCCCGTTTTTGGCCACTTATGTATTGTGACGTTGCATGTTTGTCTTTTTACTATCCTTCGTATTGAGATTGCTGTTTTGTTTTAAAATTAAAAATCAATGACCGTACTTTTTCCAGCCAGGCCGATGTACAAGTACCACGCAGTCTGGGCGTCTACCTGAAGATGGTGATTCGAAATTTGAACCAAAAACAATCAGTGATTGGTAAATATCGCCGGTTGTTGCATGATTTTTGAAACCAATCACTATCATGATCCTTATCCAAAATTCTAGCGATTAGTTGGTAGCTATTCCCTTGCAATCATCCCTGCATAAACGCCCATTACAAGTGGTGTAAGCAATTGCCCCCATGTGCAATTTTCCAGCGCAAGACGCGCTCAGTGAATCTAAAATATTTGATCTACATTGAGAATCCCTGCAGCCAGCATGCAATTCGAGGATCAACCACGACTGAACAATCCCATGATTGTCCTTGGGATCAGGCCATTGAACTCTAGAAATAATGATCAAAGCCATAGATTTCAGGATATCATACCTGGATCTTCCAAGAGCAGTTTTTTCCATATTTCTCTAAAGAAATAGATTTTGGGGATAAACGGCCAAAATTTCTGCCTGCGAGCTTTTCTTGGGACTTCCCGATGTTTTCATACTTGTTGACCCAATCATGGTTTGGAACCCAAATGTTGATTTTTTGCGACGGCGGCGTTGCCTGACCAAGCGGCGACCAGTGATCTTACCCAATCTTACCCACAAAGGATGGCAAACAAAATCTCCCGGCGCTATAGCATACAATGCTAAACATTTTTAGATATTGAAACCCAATGTTTCTTGCTACCAAAATGCAATTCGGCTATTATTGATTGACTGTCGCTGCGTGGGCCCCCCTCATCCACGCACGATGTGGACTGCCTGGTCCCAATGGGTTGACTTGGTGCTCTTGAAGTCGGGCCCAACCAAAAACACGTAGTAATGCTGAAATAATATTTTGACTTGGCGAATCCAAGTCAGAAACGTTGGATTGTGTGCTGGAACGTATGTATTTCATTGGGCCACAGCGCATGAAGGTGACACTGAATTACCCCATCTTACCCCATCTTACCCCATTTTCATGGTGTTTTAACTTCGCGCCCCAGTTTTTTTTGACTTGGTGGGTCCAAGTCAGAAGTGTTTTTAGGTTTCATCAAGGTCAGTAACTTACCCCCAGAAACCACGAAATTACCCCAGAAATCACGAAATTTACTTAAAGTTATTTACCGCTGATAGTTTCTTGGCTGAAAGTGCTCTAGCCTAGCTTTAGGGGAGCCCCTTAACCCAATAATTTGTGAGTTGTAGAATGGAAAATGGTTGGATGATGGCGACTTTGTCAGCGCACAGCGCGAATCTGAGGCAACCGAAGAGTGCAAAGGGTGGAGGCCGCGGCGGTCCACTGCGTCCGGCGGCGGCTGACAGTTGCGCCTGGGCGGCGCGGTGGCTGCTAGCAAACAGAACATTCCCAGTTCGAGATAGGTACTCACCACCATCAGCTTTGATGAAGCCCTCAAATAGGGCTTCTGCCACCACACCCACAAAGTGTCGATCCATGCCTCCTCGAGCCCGAGCTGAGGATTGGATCCACCATCACCATCGAACCACTCATCGACTTGAAGTGAAAATGTGTTGCCGCTCAATTCGGGCCCTGGGTCGATCAGTCATTATGTTAATAGAGAACGAAAGAAGTGATAAGGGTAAAGAAGCATGAGCATATAACCACGGGTTCCAACCATGGACCCCGCGAAAGCAGCTCGAATTGCCATACCGGGATGTTTGTGCCAGTGTCTAGATATATCCTACAACTACATTCTACATAAGCAATCAACCAAACCACCCAATGTATCCTTGAGAACATTTGGGATGTTGGATTGCCCATCGTTTTCGATATATTCACACATGTTCATGGAGGGAATCAAACATAGAACCAATGACATAGAAGCGTTGAAGCATCTCTGAGTTATTGATTATTTAGTTGCCCTGAAGATAAGGGCTGCTGGTAAACAACCTCAGGGTTGGAATACGTTAACACACTCAGGTCCAGCCATTTAACCCCTCTATACTTCTAAACCCAAATGACCATATGATATATATGCATGCATCAACGATATTTTTTTTGGGGTAATACCCATGAGCAACCTCAGTGATCCCCACCATGGCGGACGCAACCTCCGCACAAATCAGCGTGTTTTGACAATAAACCTTCAAAAACAAAGGCTACAGATCCATGCACACTAATGTGCGCGATGCCAGGCGCCTTGACATCATGGCAAAACTATAGTTTTTGGCCATGATGTCTTGACATGGGCCGGGGGGGGGCAAGCATGCCATGAGGCAAGCTTCCTGACACGGATATATGTCCTGACACGGTCTCCTACATAGCTTATAAGTCCGGTTAGCCATGTGTGTCCGGTTAGCCCGTCCTGGTTAGCACACTCAGCAGGCTCCGAATCCGCGCTTTGTTCATCGGAATCCGTGTGTGAAAAGTCCATCCGCTGATAGTTTCTTGGCTGAAAGTGTTCTAGCCTAGCTTTAGGGCAGCCCCTTAACCCAATAACTTGTGAGTTGTAGAATGGAAAATGGCGACGCAGCGGATCAGCGCGAATCTGAGGCAACAGGCGAACACAGCGTATCGAGGCAAGCGCTGTCCGCATGGTGCGGGCGCGGCTCGGACCTGCGCCTGGGCGGCACGGTGGCTGCGGCTCAAAACGTCAAGGCCCGATCCAGACCCCGGGCCCGCGTGCGATCCATAATCCATGATCCATACCCCATGATCCATACTTCAACAATTTAATTACGCTTGTTGTAGATGCATTAATTTTGTTTCTGAATTGTATTTGTGGGCTTCTTAATTTTGTGTTTAGCCATGGGTTTTGATCGGGGGTTCATTGCCAATTGATTTTCGAGACCGTTTGGGGACCAATTTCTTTAGGTTCAGCGTGCCTCCAAAGAAGGCGTACAGGCATTGAATGGTTTACAACAACGCATAAAGTCATCGCCCCTGGGCTATTACTATAATAAGTATCTTAGAAGTCAATGGTGCTTGCTGCTTTATATAGGAGTCGTACTTGGACAATGAGGGTGACCCAGGGTAGAATATCCAGGCATACCCTTAGGAATATTGAGAGTATCGGGTCCATTTCGTTCCATACCTCGTTCCATGCCCGTTCCAGACCTGAACCATGTCATGTGGGCCTCCGCCCCCCAAGACCATCCAAGACCAAGACCATTATTGATGATCCTTTATACGGCTAGTAGTACATCGTGCTATACTTCAGAGACTGAAATACATTTTGCTATACGGCAAAGACTGACATACATCTCGCTATACGTCAGAGACTGACAGTGATGCGTGAAGCAGCAAGAAATGTTTTCTTGCTGCTCATCCTGCTTCCATCAGCATCAGTCCGGGAACGCATGCGCATCATATTCTGATGGGGATATGGATACTTTCCCAGGATGGATTACGCGCATTTAACCGCAATATATTTGAATATATGCATGCTTTGTTTTTGCGCGCCAGCAAGCCAGCGAAAACCATTTGTCCATGTTAGCAATCAACATATGTACATGTAGACATTTGCTTTCAATTATGTCATTACAAAGCACGCGAAATCATAAGTATCAAAAAAAAATAATATGGTCGTCCCCGAAGATAGAAAAGTTCTTCCGGGATGTTGCTCCCTGGAAGCGATATGATGCATTTGGGCCCGGCATCCTGGAAACGATATGATGAATTTTTGAGGTTGTCCCATCTGGGGCTTTATTCCCCAGCAGCAACATTTTGCCATGGGTTTCTTAAGCCAGAATAGGTTCCGGGGAAAGGTTTGGGTGGGTTCCGGAGGGTTTCGGCGCGGATAGCTGAAGGTTCTCGATGGTTCTAGAGGGTTCCAGAGGTCTCCAGACGGTTCCTTCTAGAAAATGTGCGAATTTAGGATGCCGCTATCCAAGTTTTCCAGACCGGTTCACTAGTGAATGCGTGAGCTAGTTTGGGGATACAAAGATGAAAAATTGTTTTTCGCTTAATTAGCAGATATTTGCCAATGAATGCTTGATTTACCTGGGGGCTACAATAGATGGAAATCATTCCAATGCTGTTTGTTGGGCAGATTAAGCTGTCCACATGCATCCCTGCATATCTATCAAGGTATCCTATCATTTTTTCTTGGTGAAGGAAGATAGCCGTGTATATTGTTTATAACAACAAATATTTCTATTAGTATATATGTACATATAAACCTGCGGCTTGTGCGTCAGGAAGAGGTTTGATGTGTGGAACACTTTGGCTTTGTGATGGGGGTATGCTGGGTCTATTGTGGGAGAATGTTGGGTGCCTGGCATACACGCATGTTTTGCGTTTGAAACACCAACAGCTCCAAGAGCAGTTGGCGCAGAACCGCCCGGCGTGATTTGACTGGATTTTTTTGTCAAAAGCTGGAGTAAATTGCGATTTTGAACCGTTTTCGTTTTTCGGGATGTTAAGTGTCAAATATTTAAGTAAACTTGAGATTTTGAATGTTGACCTTGTAGTACCTCGGAGTATTTTGTAGTACGTTGCGATACGTGGTAGTACCTGGTACTATTTTGTAACACGTTGTAGTACGTTGTGGTGCGTTGTAGACTTGATAATATTTGCTTTTTAGTATACTTTGTAGTACGCTGTCATGCGTTGTAGTACGTTGTAATACCTTGTAGTTCTGTGTAGAAGGTTGTAGTGCTTTGCAGTACTTTGTAATACGGTGTCTTGTAGTACCTTGTAATACTTTGTAGTAACGTTGTAGTACGTTGTAGTACATTGTAGTACATTGTAGTACGTTGTAATGGTTTGTAATTCCTGGGTTGTAGTACGTTGTAATATTTTTCTGTTTTTTGCAATATTGTTTAATACGTTGTTGTACGTTGTGGTGTGTAGTACGTTGTAATATTTTGTCGTGGATTGCAATATGTACGTGTTCGTGCGTTTTGCGTTGGTTTCGATGTCGTGTTGGTGTGTGCGGATGCCGTTCTTATAACTTTGATATGTTGTAGTACGTTTTCGTTCGTTGTGGTTTGTCCGTTTTCGTGCTTTGTTGCGTGGGTTTTGATGTCCTTCTGGCCTGTTCCGATGCTGTTCTGATGTAAGTGCAATCAATATGTTGCAGTACGTTGCTGCGCCTTGCAGTATGCACGTTTTCGTGTGATGGCGTGGGTTTTGATGTCTTTCTGGCATGTTCCGATGCTGTTCTGATGAAAGTCTAAAATTTTGTAGGTCAGAGCCGCACGTTGTACTATGCACGTTTTCGCGCTGTTTGCGCGGGTTTTGCTGTCGTTCTGGCGTGTTCTGATGCGGTTTTGACGCACGTCTCATATGTTGTAATACATTGTCGTGTGTTGTCATTTGCACGTTTTGGTGATTTTTGCGTTGGTTTTGATGTTGTTCTGGGGTGTTCCGATGCTGTTCTGCTGAAAGTCTAAATGTTGTAATGCAGTGACGGGCGTTGTGATACGCGCGTTTTAGTGCAGTTTGCCTGGGTTTTGATGTCGTTCTGGCGTGTTCTGGTGCTGTTCCGATTTTGTTCGCGCTGTGGTATGTACGTTTTCGTGCGTTTGGCGTTGGTTTTGATGTCCTGCGGGCGTGTTCTGATGTCGTTGTAGCGCCAGTGTAAATATGTTGTAAAGCTTTGTTTGGTTTGGTGCGTTTTTGTTTGGTACGTTTTGGTTTGGAACGTTCTTGCCTGTCCCAATGGCCATCACCTTGTCTTCATCATCTTCTTTAACAGCTTTCTCCCCGCTATCATCACCATCATCATCATCATCATCATCATCATCATTTTCGTTTTCATCCTCATCTCCATCTTCGTTTTCATCCTCATCTCCATCTTCATTTTCATCCTCATCTCCATCTTCATTTTCATCCTCATCTCCATCTTCATTTTCATCTTCATCTTCATTTTCATCTTCATTTTCATCTTCATCTTCATTTTCATCTTCATTTTCATCATCATCATCATCATCAACATCATGATCTCACCATATCTTCATTCAATTGATCTATGAATTATTGATTGTTTATATGCAGGCTGCAATAACATTGCCTTTTCGTTTTCGGGCTAACCGTTGTCTAGTGCATTCAACGTTTTTAGAATTTTGGGCGCGCTGACCTGACACAAGGAAAATGTATTGAGGTTAGAATTCAGTTTTCCAAGACGCGGAGCGTGTGGTTTCAAACACATTTTGTGTGAGGGCTGCATGTCCAAGGCGATGCAGGGTGTGCCAAGTGCATTGAAGACGACGGCACCTTGTACCTGATGGCAGATTCCAATGTGCTCGCTTGCCCCTCGGCCCAATTCGATCATGGTGAAATAATTACTGACGTTTACTGACTACTGTAATGCTGGTCTTGGGCCAGATTCCAGAGTACATGTCAGCTGCGAAAATCTTACGGTTGACAGCACCACGCAGCTCCAGAGTAGAAGATATGATTTCTGGAAGTTAGTTTTCCCTCTTGTGCAAGTAATTGATTGTTGTTCGTTGAAATCTTCTTTGGGCGCATGTGTTTTTACCCGAAACCACTCAGATCTTGTTGTCTTGTGTGTCAATGGTGAAAACATCCAGCTACTAGCTTCAGCCTAGGGATTTTTTGAAGTTGAGTTTGTTGACAGCGCGGCCAAGCTGCAACGGATATCGACGCCAGGCTGAGTTTGTTCACCTATTCCCCAATGGCTCATTATGGGCAGCGTTGAGAACTAAGATTCAGGTAGAAAATGCCAACTAGAATTCAGGTAGAAAATGCCTAGGCCAGCTTTTGTTGCAGGTGTGATTTTGGCTCATGAAGAATCATCTTGAGTTCCCTTGATTCGCCAAGAGCCTTTCGCCAACAAGGTACTCCCTGCGCCCAGGGCACATTGAACCAGCTCTTCCAATGGACGCTTGGTGAAGCAACGGGACACTGGACTAACCACTAGGATGTGTGTTCAGCCAAATGCAGTGCAAGTGGCCACAGGTTTTTGATGACCAGCTGCTGGCCTGTTTGGTGCGGAGATCTTGGGGCAGAGCCGCTGCTTCAGGTCTTCTTTTCTTGGACAGAGGGTGGTCCTGTTCGCAGTCTCGGCTGCCAGCATCTTTGGAGCTGGACGCGTCCCTTGGTGCAATGTTGATCATAGATTTCAAGAGCATCAGATTCCCATCGGCAGCTCACAATCCACGGACATCCACGGACACAGGACGCATGTTCCGCAGGATCGCGTGAAGAACAGCGGGGTTTAGCTCAATCAGCTGATGGCCTTCGCGGCAGTGTCTGGTTCCGTGGTCACTGCGGTGATGCAGACGGAGCCTTGGCGTTTGCGCTTTGGGTTGGCCCAACGCCCGAATTTGGTAGATGATTTCTATTGAGAAATGGCTGCAGCCTCTTCCTGTCCTGGTCACTTGGCTGTTCATTCTTGTTCGATCTAGAGTCTTCAATGATTCAACCTTCCACTTTAGGGTATTGCTTTGTTGGTTCTATTGCTCATTTAGATTCATTTAGACCTTCAGACCTGTGGTCTTTGATTATTTCTCGTATTTTCCTGAGACTCCACGATTTAGATTCGCGGCAGAGCTTCATGACTGGAGAATGAACCAGAAAAAAAAGCAGGGAAGCAACCAGAGTTCGCCATTTTGTGCTTGCACCCTATTGCTTCAATCGTCGACATGCGCGCTCAAATAGATCATGAGCACGCCATGCAAATTAAGATTTGATTCTGTGACATTCTCGGGAGGTTTCGATTGAAACAACCTGCAGTATTTTGGAATAATTACTTGCTCTTGGAAGCCGCAATGCATCCAAGGAGACTGCACAGATGATGAAGCAGGGAGCTGCCTCGTAGCAGCAAATGACTTTGGCTTCACCACGTCACATGCTGATACCGGAAATGAGAACTCTCAAATCTGATTCTAGAAATGTCCTGCGGCATTTTGCAGTTTTTTCTCGCCAGCCTAGCACCTGCAAGAGTGAAGGCGTTATAAGGCGTTCGTTTGACATTTCATTTTTCTGACAGTTTCTAGCGATAGCTCACCTGGAGCCTGGAGTCGGTATTGGAAGTTTGTGTTTAGATTGAGACACGATCCAAACTTTTGAATCTTGTAGACTTGTAGATCAAGATGTGGAGAAGAGCTTCTCAAGGTTGAGTATCTCTATGGCACCGCCCTGTTTCTTTCAGATGCCAGCTCCGGACAAGGACCAGAGCAGTTGTCCTACTCTGAGGTGTAGTTTCGGGATGAAAGTTCGCTGAAACTCAAGATGAATGCAACACAAATCGCGACAAATCTCAGGAGCCAAGTCCTCTCACTGCCTGCTTTCCTATCTCTCCCTGGTCACTTGGCTGCGATTCGCATGGCGCGGTGTGAATCACTTGAGCTGAGCAAACGACTCTAGCTCTCGACTTCATCCACCACGTCAGCTGAGGAAAAGAGTGGAGTCTTCGAGCTGCATTGCTTAGATGTGGCCACTTGGCCGATTGTAAGCCTTGCACCATGGGCACCGGTTTCTGAGTGCCATGCTTCGCAGAGCCATGGCTGTTGCGCCCAGGCAGTGGCAGCTGTGTTGGTGCTGGTTCTGTCCTTCAAAGACTGGCGAGTGGCGCTGGTGGCAGGCGATTCTGTGTGGGATTTCTTGGGTCACTGCTATGACTGCAGCCCTACCCGCAGGTCTCAACTGTTTCTTGCCCAGCATCATGGCAGACTTTGCCAAATATGCCGTGTGCTTCTTGGCTAAGCCCAATGGAAAGTCCAAGAAGCACTTGGAATGTCTTGGAAGCCCAAACTGGCATCCTGAGAACCAGAAATATGAATGCCATTCTGCAGGAGTCAAGATACATTGCCCACGGATGCCCGCTGTTTCGCAGGATGAATCATCATGATATAGCTTTGTTCTACTATGTAATCATGTTTATGCTGATTGTATGTTGCGCTATATCATGTTTAGTCTTGGATGCGTATCATTTCTAAGTCTCCTGTATGGATTTTCGACGGGCACTTGACACCCAGAAAATATTGAATGTTTTGCATTGGAACCCAATACCGGACGGACTTGACACAGCATCGACGTGACAAATTAGCGGTGTTCTTGTATGCATGGCAAAGCTTTACACAGACAAATGCATCCAGCTTGATTCTTCATTGGGCAGAAAAAACAGATTGACACAGCTTGCGGGAATTGAATTTCCGGGGATCAAAAAACATAGAGGGGAAGTGAATTTCGGGGATTCAAGAAACATAAGGTATCATTTCTTGGCAAAGTTGGTATCATTTCCCACGCGCGGAAGTCAACATTCCACGAAAGTTGGAATTGAACCCAAACTTGGCTTACAGCCACTGACTTCCACACTGGATAGCTGCCCTGGTGGTTTCCCCTTCTGTGCAGGGTTTTTTTCCCTTCGAAGAAGGTTTTTCCCTGCTCAATAGTCATTGTCATCCATGTTGTCGACCAATGAGTTGACGACCAGATAGACCATGATAGACCTTTACATCAACTGACATTTTGGAGCTGATGCCTTTTCATAGGTTTCTCTTCCACATTTCTAGTCTCTTTGGGATTAGATGGATCTACATGGATCTACATGGATCTACATGGATTTACATGGATTTACATGGATCTACATGGTATATCCACTAAAGGTTACCTTTTTCGCCAGGGATCTACTTGAGCCACCAAGTAGTCGGCGACCAAGGCCTGCTCTGAAGGCTTCACGCAGGTGCAGAGCGTCACCCGTGAGGGCTGCTTCGTTTGCCCTGCTGGTGCCGCTCTTTGCCATGCGGCCGCGATTCGGATGAAGTGCCTTGGAGAGGCTATGGGTCATGGCTTTCACCAACCAATCATGGGGGAGACCAACCAGTGAATTGGTTAACTAATAATGGGGAAGATATATCAACTAACCAATCATGGCTTATATTAACCACCCAATAATAGGGAAAACATGCTGGTTAACGATAGGGGAACCAGGGGTACGGGGTGAACTGACCCACTGCCAAATCAGAATCCACATTAGTTATATCCATATTGTCGATGGTTGGCTAATGATACCTACAACCATGGCTAACAGCCAGCTATATACCAGCCAATCTATTGAATCGATTTGTTTCATACATCATCTTTTTTTGATGTATTAGTATATTGCATTATGTATGTTCGTTTCAATTATCATGTCATTTTTGCAATATGATTCGATATGATATACTTTGTAATTACATGATTTGCGTGTTCGAAAGGTGGATTTGCGTTGGCCCCATGAGAAACATCAACGGTGAATTTAGGTTGCAGTTGCCAAATGTCGCAGTTGTTTCGCATCATGCAAGGTTATACACATAATTCCATATCGGAAATGTTTCAGCAGCACCAACGCGAAAAACATGGAAAAGATGAATGAAAATGAGGGATAGATTTCGACACCTCGTGGATACTAGTACTAGACCATACTAGACCACACGACAGGAACGGGTGCAACCTTGCACACGACAACTCACATATCTTATCTTCTCGAAAATCACAGATGAAAATATCACAAAGGCACAAATGGCATCCTACCACTTCAGCCTTCTAAAAGATTTGAGTGCTACGGTTGGACAGTTTGGAATTGCTCCAAATGAGAATCTCACTTGCGGAATCTGTGTTTCTTGATCCTTGGAGAAATTTGTGTGAGTGACACAAACAGCGGAAACATGACAGACTTATGTGTATTGTTTTCATTGCGTCTCTTGCTGTGTCTCTTCAAATATATGGGAGTTTCTTAAGATGTGGGCACTTCCAAATGATATGATCCAAAATTAATCATTTACAGTAATAAAATAACCATTTCTGGGGGTTCCCTAGCTGAAACCTGAAGAGACGGGTGTTGATTCTGGTTGTTGGTTCTTCTTGCTGGTGTTTTATTGTTAGTTGTGATTCTGCTCTCTCTTTATCCTCGCGTCAACCACTATTAGCCAGCTCTTTCTGAGACAGGTTCTGTTGGTTCTTCTTGCTGGTGTTTTATTGTTAGTTGTGATTCTGCTCTCTCTTTATCCTCGCGTCAACCACTATTAGCCAGCTCTTTCTGAGACAGGTTCTGTTGTGATAAGATTCTTGTGTGACCCAAAGGCTCCACATGGCTCCATGTATGGTATATTTACCTGCACTTACATCATGTTATAGGTAAATGTGGGTAAAAGTACCAACCTTTGGGTGATGGTTCATGTTCTATGTCTCAAGCGCCAAGTATTGAGGCCTGGCTTCATGCTGCATGAAGGCACTCGCCGGCCATTGCATTGTCCAACCAAAGCCATGGCTGGGGACATGGCATGGTATGGCCATTTGTTCCTCAGGTGTTTCCCATGTATTTTTTATGAGTTTCTCATGCATTTCACACATATATTACTATATATATATATATATATATGCACATACATATTTGTTTCAAGCAGATTTCCCGCGTATTTCCTAGGTCCTATGGATTTACTTCCAGCTGAGTAAAATGTTGAGCCAACAGCCTCATGGTTTTCTCCTTCGCACAGTTCCAGACGAATTCAGAAAGTGATAGAGGGATAGACACCTTATCAACAGAACCCACGGAACTCAAAATGCTGTGAGCCACTTGTTTGGGAATTCAGGGCAAGGACGATTTCTTAACACTGCAAAGCATCAATGCAGTGAAGAAGCGAAAACCTACAGATTGGTGAACTGCCACAGTTCATTGTGATGTGCCATGAGATCAGTATCCTCTTCAGCTTGTGCCTACCTTGCTTGCAAACACGTCCCACATCAGGTCGCATGTCGCGGTGGTGAACTGCCTGTGACCAACGAGAGCCGAGCCATGTGCAGGGAAGGCTATGGTGCCATGGCACTGCGATTGGACCAAAGCTATTTCCCGAGAGCGCCTGCGAAGGGTTCTTCGTAAAAAAGCAGCCCTATATCAACATCTTCACATCCTACATCTTCACACCTTCACATCTGCAGATCAACACCTTCACATTGTCACATTTGCAGATTTACATCTTCACACCTTCACGTCTGCAGATCTAGATCTTCACACCTTCACATCTGCAGATCAACATCTTCACATTGTCAAATTTGCAGATTTCCATCTACTTCACACCTTCACATCTGCAGATCAACACCTTCACATTGTCACATTTGCAGATTTACATCTTCACACCTTCACGTCTGCAGATCTAGATCTTCACACCTTCACATCTGCAGATCAACATCTTCACATTGTCAAATTTGCAGATTTCCATCTACTTCACACCTTCACATCTGCAGATCTGCACCTTCACATCTGCAGATCTACACCTTCGCATCTGCAGATCAACACCTTCACATTGTCACATTTGCAGATTTACATCTTCACACCTTCACGTCTGCAGATCTAGATCTTCACACCTTCACATCTGCAGATCAACATCTTCACATTGTCAAATTTGCAGATTTCCATCTACTTCACACCTTCACATCTGCAGATCAACACCTTCACATTGTCACATTTGCAGATTTACATCTTCACACCTTCACGTCTGCAGATCTAGATCTTCACACCTTCACATCTGCAGATCAACATCTTCACATTGTCAAATTTGCAGATTTCCATCTACTTCACACCTTCACATCTGCAGATCTACACCTTCACATCTGCAGACCTACACCTTCGCATCTGCAGATCAACATCTTCACATCGTCACATTTGCAGATTTACATCTTCACACATTCACGTCTGCAGATCTAGATCTTCACACCCTCACATCTGCAGATCAACATCTTCACATCCTACATCTTCACGCCTTTACATTTGCAGATCTAGATTTTCACACCTTCACATCTGCAGATCAACATCTTCACATCATCACATTTGCAGATTCACATCTTCACACCTTCACGTCTGCAGATCTAGATCTTGACACCTTCACATCTGCAGATCATCATCTTCACATCTTCGCCTCTGCAGGTCTACATCTTCACACCCTCCAATCTTTAGATCACAGCCTCGCATATGCAGATCTACATCTTTGCACTCTTACACCTGCAGATCTAGATCTTGACACCTTCATAGCATGATTTGGCTGGAACTTGTCAAAAACTGGAATAGAGTGCGATTTTGGTCCATTTTCGTTTTTCGGGATGTTGAATGTCAAATATTTACGTAAACTTGATATTTTGAATGTTGACCTTGTAGTACCCCGGAATGTTTTGTAGTACGTTGCAATACGTTGTAATACGTGGCAGTATTGGGTAACGCATTATAGTACCTTCTAGTACACTGTAGACTTTGCAATATTTTCTTTTAGTATACCTTGTCGCGCGTTGTCATACGTTGTAGTACTTTGTAATACCTTGTAGTTCTTTGCAGTAGGTTGTAGTACGCTGTAGTACCTTGTAATACAACCTTTTGTACTACTTTGTAATACTTTCTAGTAATGTTGTAGTATCTTCTAATACATTGTAGTACCTTGTCGTGGTTTGTAGTCCTTGTAAGAGGTTTTCATACGTTGTAATGCTTTAGTTTTTTGAAATATTTGTTTAATACGCTGTTGCGCGTTGTAGTGTGTAGTGCGTTGTAATATTTTGAGGCGCGTTGTAATATGTACGTGTTAGTGCGTTTTGCGTGGGTTTCGATGTCGTGCTGGCGTGTGCGGATGCCGTTCCTGCGCGAGGAAACAACAAGGAAAGGATTCAAGAGGAAGCAGCCGAGGAGCTGCAGGCGTCAGAGTGGAATACGTGAAAGTTTCGCAGTCTTGAGGGCACATTGGAAACTCTTGTGGTGCAATGTGGTGCATGTTGCGTTATCATTTGATGGTTTTAGCGGCAGGTGCCAAAGTGGCGATGAGTGAAAAGCAATTGAAACTTCCCTTGGAAGGCGATTGTGGTCCAAATGCGCGCCCTCCAAATCCGGGGTTGACATTACTCGAAATTGTGTGGCACTGGTACGGGGACAGGGCTACAAGGAAATCCGAAATCCTTCCACAGCAAACAAGGCCGCAAGAACTGAAATCAGTCGACTAGAGGAAGCCTTGCGGAAGGCCGCATGCCGGGACAGAGCTGAAGAGAAATGGATCATTGCTAGTCGTGTATGCTCGTGAATGAAACCATCATCAATGTTTGATGATGCTTAAATGGTGGAATGGATCATTGAAAATGGTTAATGAAGCTCAATACTCGTTCATGATGGTGAAGTCAAGAATCATAACGGGTGAACAACACTTGTTCATGGTGGTTAGTCTTTGTTAATACAGCTTCATCATGATCAAACGATGGTAAAGGCTAGATGGTCAATCGTGGACCATCATCAAAATCCATCAATATCTCACGGTGGTTTGGCGGCTGATGAGCCGAGCCAGGGTTATCCTGTGAAAGGGGAATCAATTTAGAGCTTCCAGGAGGGTTGGTAAGTTCTGAAGTTTGTTCAACTGCAAAGCTTGTCCTCGCCATTGATTTCTACTATATAGGTTTATCAGACCAAGAGCTACCAAGCGTTCTGACTCGCTTGAGTGTTGAGAAATGATTTATTCTGTGGTTGATAATTGCTAGTCATAGTAAATGAAGTTCAAAATGCTTGATGATATGCTCTTTGGTAGTTCAATCTGGCAGTGAAAGATCCAAACCTTTTCCATGAGAAAGCTGATTTTCTAGGCGATCCTCCATCACTTTATAGTTGAGGCAAACCGACGAGATACAGTATCCATGGGGCTACTAGAGAGTTACTTAGATTTTCTTCTTTGACTAGAATGATGTGGAGGTCACACGGTCACTATCAACCATTCCCATCCACTATTATCATCAAGAAACATTACCAATCACTATCGTCATCAACCATGATCATCCTCTGATCAACCACTGCCAACCACTATCTTTATCAACTCAATGATCAACCATCTTCAGAGCAATGGTGTGGTTGTTTCTCAAAATAAGAGACCTTCCACTTATCGCTCATTATCCACGTATAGCACTAAACCAACTATTTGGGGGGTTCCCAGCCACTGGCGAGGTCGAAACGATCTTGTATATATATATATATACCCTATCTGTATACTCTCTCAGATTTACCATGAACAGAGCACAGATGAGTATACAGATTGGGTATCTTTGGAGATAGGGAACCTATCTTTCCAGGATTTGGTCTCTGTATAATCTCTGATTGTATCTCTGAGATCTACTCTCCTATCTTGCTGCATGAGCCATCACAATTTCTCCCCAGTGCCCCGAGGAACAGGAGGAGAAGCTGCGAATTTCGGAAGAAGGATCCGCAGAGATGCAGGAGTGAGAGTGGAATACATGAAAGTTTCGCAGTCTTGAGAGCACATTGGAAAATCATGTGGTGCAATGTGATGCATTTTGCATTATCATTTGGTGTTTTTATTGAAACTTCCCTTGGGAGGACCTTCTCGATGAGTTTGCAGGGAGCCTGCGCGAAGTGCGGCAGGACCTTTTGGGGACAGCAGACAGACGGACAGACAGGCAGGAGAAGCAGATCCACGATGAGATGCAGGACGGTCAGCATTGAAGATGTCAATCGACAACACCCCGGCATCTTGAAACTAGGGATGCTATGCTGATGCATCTCCCAGTCTTGTGTTGTAGTTCCTTGCAGCCATGGAGCCTGTCAGTTGCTACCTGTATCTAGTATGGTGCTCTAGGTTTTGAAACCATCAACGGCCGCGCTTGCCAATCTGCCGAGCATCATTGAATCATGTTGCCGGCAGCAACAAGCATCAAGCATCATCAATGAACATCACTCATCAATCAGAATCATCAACCATCAATGACAAGCATTCAGCAAGCAATGGCGCCACCTCCATGAAACCAACAATTTCTCCCCAGTGCCCCGCCGAAGAGGACGACAAGGAAAGGATTGCAGCAGAAGCAGCCGCAGAGCTGCAGGCGTCAGAGTGGAATACATGACAGTTTCGCAGTCTTGAGAGCGCGTTGGAAACTCTTGTGGTGCAATGTGATGCATTTTGCATTATCATTTGGTGGTTTTAGTGAAGCTTCCCTTGGAAGGATCTGCTGAATCTCTTCCGCGCGGAGCTGCGCGAAGTGCGGCAGGACCTTTTGGGGACAGCAGACAGACGGACAGACAGGCAGGCAGGTAGGCAGTCAGAAACATTGTACACAAAAACACCGTCAACGCAGCTCCAGGAAGCACTTTCTTCCCATCGTGGGGTCGCCCAACCTGCGTTCAGTCACTGGGTAAGCCGTGGAATTTTTGGCCAATGTAGAAGATTGAAAAAGCACAGGGCGAGCCCTGCTACCATTGGGGATACCTGAATCCAACATGGTTCCCAAAAACCAATCATCACTGCAAGCGTGGGCAAAATACGCTGAGCATGTTGAACCGCTTTTCGTTGGGATATCTAGTGACCGGCTGGGAAACAACATGAAGTAATTTCTAAATATGGGGAACATGGATGTAATAAATTGTCAATGCAAGGAATGTTGTAAAGATACTTTAGGTAGAAATAGGTTTCAACATTAAGAGCTATGTGTTGACAAAAATTGTGGTATGGGCCAGTGACAGGAGACCTGGATCAACCTAGATCTCCCAAAGGCTGTTTTTTTGGTTGTCTCCTGTTATGATCAAAATTTTGACCGACAGCTGAAATGGTTATGACATGTTATGGCTATGATTATCTAAAGTTGGGAGATCCAGGCGTGAAGCTCATGCATGCATATGTATGCACTGTTATGTGAACAATCCACTTGATTGCGTTCCTTAGGCTGGTTTTCAACGATGAGCCCATCTCCTTTTCTCTTCAGCGCGCCTCCGTGCCAAATCCCTGTGGCCAGTGATGGCCCCACAAGCCTTGCGAGGCGAAACCCTCCAGGATTGCATAGCTGCTGTCCAGGCAGCCCTGCCAAGCCGGCGGACCGGTATCTTGGCATTCGGGCATGTTTGAAGTTTTGGGTTGGGTAATGGTAATACAATGGTTGAACACTCGTTCAATAGTGATTAGTCAGCTATTTTAGAACCCAATAACTTGTGAGTTGTAGATTGGAAAATGGTTGGATGATGGCGACTTTGTCCGCGCCCGGCGCGAACCTGAGGCAACAGGAGAGTGCGCGGCGTCGAGGAAAGCGCGGTTCGATATGTCCGCGCACACCTGCAACCTGCGCCTGGGCGGCACGGTGGCTGCGGCTCAAAACGTAAAGGCCCGATCCAGACCCCGGGCCCGCATGCGATCCATACCCCATGATCCATACCCATTTAGAAGACATGATCCATACCTACGATCCAAACCCATGATCCATACCCATGATCCATACTTCAATAATTGAATTACGCTTGTTGTAGACGCATTAGTTTTGTTTCTGAATTGTATTTGTGGGCTTCTTAATTTTGTGTTTAGCCATGGGTTTTGATCGAGGGTTCATTGCCAGTTGGTTTTCGAGGCCGTTTGGGACCAATTTCTTTAGCTTCAGCATACCTCCAAAGAAGGCATACAAGCATTGAATGGTTTACAACACATAGAGTCATCGCCCCTTGGCTATTATTATGATAGGTATCTTAGAAGTCAATGGTGCCTGCTGCTCATGTGTTGATATGGGAGTCGTACTTGGACAATGACGGTGACCAAGGGTAGATTATCCAAGTATACCCTCAGAATTATTGAGAGTATCGGGTCCGTATCGTTCCCCGTTCCATACCCGTTCCAGACCTGAACCATGTCATGTGGGGCCCACCGCCCCAGACCAAGACCATGAGTTATTCTTGTTGATTGATGCGTGAGAACAGCGGCAAATTGTTTTCTTGCTGCTCATCCTGCTTCCATCAGAATCAGTCCGGGAACGTATGCAAATCATATTCTGATACGGATATGGATATGGATACTTGCCCGGGATTACGAACATTTACAAACAATGTATTTGAAAATATGTGCGCACTTTGCTTTGTTTATGTGTGCCAGCAAGCTGGCGAAATACCATTTTTCGTGTTAGCGATCAATACATGTACATGTAGAAATGTGTTTTCAGTTTACGTAAGTACAAAGCACGCGTAAACACAACTATAAATACTTTTATTTTTCTCTATATATTTACAAATAACTTGCTATATATGTATTAATGTTTTTATGTATATATATATAGATATGTAAATGTATATTATATATATATATATCTATATATAGCCAAATTTGGATATGTATCTTAAAATTTAAATAAATATATATATATATATATTAATCTATTGAGAGAGAGAGAGAGAGTGTCGTTCCCCGAAAAGATAGAAAAGCTTTTCCAGTATAATGCGCCCTGGAAGCGATGTGATGAATTTGGGCCCGACATCCTGGATTCGGCGAGGATATCTGAAAGTTCGAGATGGTTCCAGAGGGTTCCGTCTGGAAAATGCGCGATGCTGCTGCCCAAGTTTTCCAGACCGGATCACCATTGAACGCGTGATTTAGTTGGGGGGCGCAAAAGATGGAAAATGCATTCTTCGCCTAATTAACTGATGTGTGCTAAAGAATGCTTGATTTACTTGGGGGCTACAAGAGATGGAAATGCCGTCTGTTGGGCAGATTTAAGTTGTTTACGTGCATCTCTGCGTATCTATCAAGATATTCTATTATGTGTTTTTGGTGAATGAAGACAGCTGTCTATTTTGTTTTTAAACAATATATATCTACATATATATATATATAAAAATATTTTTTTTGCAATAATAGTTTATAAACATACAATCAAACTTTCCGCTTGTGCGTCACGAAGAGGTTTGATGTATGGAACACGATGGCTTTGTGATGGGGGTATGCTGGGTCTACTGTGGGATAATGTTGGGTGCCTGGCATACACGCATGTTTTGCGTTTGAAACACCAACAGCTCCAAGAGCAGCAAGGTGGGTCGGCGCAGAACCGCCCGGCATGATTTGGCTGGAATTATTTGTCAAAAACTGGAATATAGTGCGATTTTGGTCCCTTTTCGTTTTTCGGGATGTTGAGCGTCAAATATTTAAGTAAACTTCATATTTTGAATTTTGACCTTGTAGTACTTCGGAATATTTTGTAGTACGTTGCAATACATTGCAATACGTGGTAGTATTTTGTAACACGTTGTAGTACTTTCTAGTACGTTGTAGACTTTGCAATATTTTCTTTTAAGTATACCTTGTCGCGCGTTGTCATACGTTGTAGTACTTTGTAATACCTTGTAGTTCTTTGCAGTAGGTTGTAGTACGCTGTAGTACCTTGTAATACAACCTTTTGTACTACTTTGTAATACTTTCTAGTAATGTTGTAGTATCTTCTAATACATTGTAGTACCTTGTCGTGGTTTGTAGTCCTTGTAAGAGGTTTTCATACGTTGTAATGCTTTAGTTTTTTGAAATATTTGTTTAATACGCTGTTGCGCGTTGTAGTGTGTAGTGCGTTGTAATATTTTGAGGCGCGTTGTAATATGTACGTGTTAGTGCGTTTTGCGTGGGTTTCGATGTCGTGCTGGCGTGTGCGAGTGCCGTTCCTATAAGTTTGATTTGTTGTTGGTGCGTTTTCGCGCGTTGCGGTTTGTCCGTTTGCATGTTGTTGCGTGGGTTTTGATGTCCTTCTGGCGTGTTCCGATGCTGTTGTGATGTAAGTGCACTATGTTGCAATACGTTGCCGTGCCTTGTAGTATGCGCGTTTTCCTGTGATGGCGTGGGTTTTGATGTTGTTCTGGCGTGTCCTCAATGCTGTTCTGAGGTAAGTCCAAGATGTTGTAGTGCATTGCCGCGCAGGTAGTGTTTACAATTTCGTTCATGTTGCGTGAATTTTGATGTCGTTCTGGCGTGTTCCGATGTTGTTCTCATGTAAGCCTCATATGTTGCGCTACATTGCTGCACGTTGTAATATGTACGTTTTGGCGCGTGGGTTTTGACGTGTTCTGATGCTGTTTTGATGTACGTGTCATTTGTTGTAATACATTGTCCGTGTGTTGTCATATGCAAGTTTTGGTGCATTTTGCGTTGGTTTTGATGTTTTTATGACGTGTTCCGATGCTGTTCTGGTGAAAGTCTCAAACCTTGTAATATATTGACATGCGTTGTGATATGTGTGTTTTAGTGCAGTTGGCCTGGGTTTTGATGTCGTTCTGGCGTGTTCTGATGCTGTTCCGATTTGCTTCGCGTTGTGGTACGCACGTTCTTGTGCATTTTGCGTTGGTTTTGATGTCCGTTTGGCGTGTTTTGACGTCGTTGTAACGCCAGTGTAATATGTTGTAGTACGTTCTTTGGTTTGGTGCGTTTTTGTTTGGTACGTTTTGGTTTTGAACGTTTGGGCCTGTCCCAAATGCCATCACCTTGTCTTCATCATCTTTTTTAACAGTTTTTTCCCCGTATCATCATCATCATCATCATCTTCTTCTTCATCATCTTCATCTTCATCTTCATCTTCATCTTCATCTTCGTCATCTTCATCTTCATCTTCGTCATCTTCATCATCATCATCATCATCTTCATCATCATCATCATCATCATCATCATCGTCAACATCATCATACCTGTAATCAATTGATCCATGAATTATTGATTGGTATATTTGAGGCTGCAATAACATGGCCTTTTCGTTTTCGGGCCCACCGTCGTCTAGTGCATTCAACGTTTCTAGAATTTTGGGCGTGCTGACCTGACACAAGGAAAATGTTTGGAGGTTAGAATTTAGTTTTCCAAGACGCTGAGCGTGTGGTTTCAAACGCGTTTTGTGTGAGGGCTGCATATCCAAGGCGATGCAGGATGTGCCAAGTGCCTTGAAGACGAAGGCACCTTGTACTTGATGGCAGATTCCAATGTGCTCGCTTGCCCCTTGGCCCAGTTCGATCATGGTGAAGTCATTACTGACATTTACTGACTACTGTAATGCTGATCTTGGGCCAGATTCCAGAGTACATGTCAGCGGCGAAAATCTTACGGTTGACAGCACCACGCAGCTCCAGAGTAGAAGATATGATTTCTGGAAGTTAGTTTCTCATCAATACTTGTACAAGTAGTTGATTGTTGTTCATTGAAATCTTCTTTGGGCGCATGTGTTTTTACCCGAAACCAATCAGATCTTGTTGTCTTGTGTGTCCATGGTGAAAACATGCAGCTACTGGCTTCAGAGAGCCTAGGGATTTTTTGAAGTTGAATTTGTTAACAGCACGGCCAAACTGCAACGGATATTGACACCAGGCTGAGTTTGTTCACCTATTCCCCGATGGCTCATTATGGGCAGCGTTGAGAACTAGAATTCAGGTAGAAAATGCCTAGGCCAGCTTTTGTTGCAGGTGTGATTTTGGCTCATGAAGAATCATCTTGAGTTCCCTTGATTCACCAAGAGCCTTTGCCCACAAGGTACTCCCTGCGCCCAGGGCACATTGAACCAGCTTTTCCAATGGGCGCTTGGTGAAGCAACGGCACACTGGACCAACCACTAAGATTTGTGCTCAGCCAAATGCAGTGCAAGTGGCCACAGGTTTGACCAGCTGCTGGCCTGCTTGGTGCGGAGATCTTGGGACAGAGCCGCTGCTTCAGGTCTTCTTTCCTTGGACAGAGGGTGGTCCTGTTCGCAGTCTCGGCTGTCAGCATCTTTGGAGCTGGACGCGTCCCTTGGTGCAATGTTGATCATAGATTTCAAGAGCATCAGATTCCCATAGGCAGCTCACAATCCACGGACACAGGACGCTGGTCGCATGTTCCGCAGGATCGCGTGAAGAACAGCGGGGTTTATCTCAATCAGCTGATGGCCTTCGCAGCTGTGTCCGGCTCCGTGGTCACTGCGGTGATGCAGACGGAGCCTTGGCGTTTGCGCTTTGGGTTGGCCCAACTCCCGAATTCGGTAGATGATTTCTATTGAGAAATGGCTGCAGCCGTTTCCTGTCCTGGTCACTGGGCTGTTCATTCTTGTTCGAGCTAGAGTCTTCAACGTTCCACTTTAGGGTAAGTATTGTTTTGTTGGTCCTTCAGACCTGTGGTCTTTGATGATTTCTCGCATTTTCCTGAGCCCACAGCTTCATGACTGGAGAATGAACCAGAAAAAAAACAGCAGGGAACCAGAGTTCGCCATTTTGTCCTTGGCCTGTATTGCTTCAATCGTCAACATGCGCGCTCAAATGGATCTTGAGCCCACTCCATGCAAATTCGGATTTGATTCTGTGACATTCTCGGGAGGTTTCGATTGAAACAACCTGCAGTATTTTGGAATAATTACTTGCTCTTGGAAGCCGCAATGCATCCAAGGAGAGTGCACAGATGATGAAGCAGGGAGCTGCCTCATAGCAGCATAAATGACTTTGGCTTCACCACGTCACATTTTGATACCGGAAATGAGAACTCTCAAATCTGATTCTAGAAATGTCCTGCGGCATTTTGCAGTTCTTTCTCGCCAGCCTAGCACCTGCAAGAGTGAAGGTGTTATTTCATTTTTCTGACAGTTTCTTCTGGCAATAGCTCATCTGGAGCCTAGAGTCGGCGTTGGAAGTTTGTGTTTAGATTTCGACACGATCCAAATGTTTGAATCTTGTAGACTTGTAGATTAAGATGTCGAGAAGATATTCCCGTGTTTTGTCAATGCCTCTCAAGGTTGAGTATCTTTATGGCACCGCCCTGTTTCTTTCAGATGCCAGTTCCGGACAAGGACCAGAGCAGTTGTCCTACTCTGAGGTGAAGTTTCGGGGTGAAAGTTCGCTGAAACTCAAGATGAATGCGACACAAATCGCGGCAAATCTCAGGAGCCAAGTCCTCTCACTGCCTGCTTTCCTATCTCTCCTTGGTCGCTTGGCTGCGATTCGCATGGCGCGGTGTAAATCACATGAGCTGAGCAAACGACTCTAGCTCTGGACTTCATCCACAGCTGAGGAAAAGAGTGGAGTCTTCGGGCTTCATTGCACCATGGCCACTTGGATGTGGCCACTTGGCCGATTGTAAGCCTTGCACCATGGGCACCGGTGGTTTCTGAGTGCCAGCAGAGCCATGGCGGTTGCGCCCAGGCCGTGGCAGCTGTGTTGGTGCTGGTTCTTTCGTTCAAAGACTGGCGAGTGGCGCTGGTGGCAGGCGATTCTCTGTGGGATTTCTTGGTTCACCGCTATGACTGCAGCCCTACCCGCAGGTCTCAACTGTTTCTTGCCCAGCATCATGGCAGACTTTGCCAAATATGCCGTGTGCTTCTTGGCTAAGTGGAAAGTCCAAGAAGCACTTGGAATGTCTTGGAAGCCCAAACTGGCATCGTGAGAACCAGAAATATGAATGCCATTCTGCAGGAGTCACTGTTTCAATGGTTTCGTGTCAAACCCTCACTGTTGGCGCTTCGAGGTTACCGACTGGAAGAGGACCAAAGTGGTGGAGTGGATGACTTGATTTGCAACCACCTGCCCTTCGGAAACGCAAATGTCCTCGGCTTTACGATTGCCGCTCAGCTCAACGCCATGCCACTGGTCGGGCTTCATGCTGTTGGAAGATGAGCTGCTCTGCAGATTCTAAATGGACAATCCCCTTCTTGGCTTAGTGGAGGTCCCCTTCTTAGTGCTGGGAGAGGTGTAAAGTCTCCAGGTTCTTCCACGTCGATGGCACAAGTTTCAAGGGTTTGCCGTTCAGCTGAGGTTGGAAGTGGTTTCCTCGCCGTCTTTGCTTTGGCATTGCTCCTTGAACGCGGATAGCACAAAAGTAATTAATCAGTCCCTGTAGGCGAGATTTTGAGGCAAGTTGAAGACTCATATCGGGAAATTCCAAGATCAGAGTAGTCGAACGGTTTAAGCCTCGAAGTGCATTGGATTTCCTGAAGGCTGAAGCCAAGTGGTTTGTGTACCCTTTAGCTATCTTCGGCTTCGAATCTTCGCCCAGATTTCCGGCACTTTCTCCGAGGTTCACGTGGATCCGCCTTTCCAATTCCGGCGAAGTGCCTTGGCACCGGAAAACGCCAGGGGGTTCCGAAAGCTTCACGGCGCCTGAGGACAAAGATGAGCTGCCCAACCACGAGGCATTTCTGACGAACAAACACGGAGAGGCACTGTGCTGGGCCATGTGTGCCATGTGTTGGGCCAGGTTTCATACAGATCATTACGGAACCCATGTGTTGATGCATGCGTTGATAGTTGCTGTTTGATGCACATCCAAGGATGGTCAGAGGGTCCTAACTCATCGCTGCAATGGTGTTCCAGGGGCATGCGATGTTTCTTTAGAAGCAAGCACCGCAGGGAAACAAATGGCTGTGGGTGGCCTGTACCCCTAGCTGTTCACATCCCACAAATGACCAGTCACTAGGGTAGCTGTTGGGATATCAAGCCATTGGTTGAATGGTCAGCTGACCCACCCCCTTAAATGACTACAGCTGAACGGTAACTGTTGGCCCGCAGGAATTGCCAAGGTTGGATCACAGGTCACCCCTACAACTGCCAGGGCCGACGTTACTTTGAAGCCGAGCGTTTGGTGAGGACATGGTTTCAGCTGCTGGGCGCTGACTCTGCCCTTCTTGCCACTGGGAGGATAACCAACATGCTGGATAACCTGGATCATGCTGGATAAATCTGGATAACCTTGCTGGAAGTCAATCAGTCTAAAATGAATCCTATCATCCATGGAATTTCACGGTACCATGTGTGGTTTTTGAGATGCTCTTCCTTTCCAATGCTCCTGCGACGCCCACTGGGGACACCAGGAAAGTGTTGCCGGCCACGGCAGCAGCGTTCTTTCCGAGCACAACTTTCCCAGCGCTTCAGATGACGGCTTTGCTCGTCATCATCTGCTCCTCCACGTTTTTGTACGCCGTTTTCCACCCCTACCGCCAGCAACTTTAGAATTGGAGCGAGCCTTGGCTGCCATTGGCATTGCCTTGGCAGTGTTTGTGAGAGCAAAATGTTCAACGATTGATGCTGCAATGCCTTTTGGGGTCTGATGGGAAGATAATATCATGCGAGTGTCAAACTGATGAAAGCATCATACATAGATTTACCACTATCATTGGCACTCCCAGGATTTACCCGAAATCACATCCTTTCAGCGATTTACCTCAAAGTCTTCCAACTGAGGCTTCGCTTTCCTCGTCAAAATTGCCCTGGAAGTTTGGCGTGAGCGGCAACCAACTGGAGCACCAGATGAAATTTGGAAAGACTTTGCCAAACAAAAGCTGTGGTTCAACAGCTGTCAATGCTGGTGCGCTCTTCCAGTTGGATCCATTGTTCAGCATTTTTGGCCATCAACCGGCAGAACTTCCAGCTTGAACTCATGCTGTACTCACTTCCCCTTGACATAGCTGTGAAAGATGAAACGTGACACTTCGCACCCATTGTGCATCTTGCCGTGGTCCCAACCTTTCAGTTCAAAACTCTAATCCGCGATCTGTCAGTGACTTCCGACTTGACTTGGATAGACTTGTTCTGCAGCCTGAGATTTTTGGCTCGGGGAGTTCTTTCGTCGTCTTCAAAAATTTGTCTCCCGCCTTCGACCATGCCATGCGCTCGGTAGCCTTGGCTGCTGCCATTCTCGTCAGCACAGCCTTGCGCGATGAGATTGGCCGATTTGAGCTTCAGGTGTGGGGAGATTGTGGAGACCGTTGCCGTGTGATGTTTGAAATTTGGGAAACAATTCGAGCGCGGCATTGAATGTGTTTCTTTGGGTGATTTTTTCATTGAAGAAATCTGTGATCTGCATTCGATTCGTGACCTCAATGCGTTGATCGCTGCATCCAGGTGGGAGAAAATGAGCAAGATGAGAAATCCGCCAAGGCCAGGGCAGAATGGTTTGGATCGCATCATGGCAGGTCATGTTGTTTCATGGTGCTTCATCGTGTTTTCTTGACGCCGCACGTGAAAAAACCTGGGTCGGTTCGCATGTTGGAGCTGTTCTTGCAGAGCCAACTGATGGAACATCGAGCGTCAGCCTGCGGTTTCTCGGCTGCGCCATCTCAAAACCGGCCTCTAAGGCAGCCATCGATGTGAACCCAACGTTGGGAGAGGACCAGAGTTCAAAGCTGGGGAAGATCTGCCCATGAAAGCCATTGAAAGCCTGAATTTTGAAAGCTCCAAAGCAACAGTTTTGAAAGTTTTAGATAAATTCGAGTTTTCCTTAACTGATTTGTGACTGCTTGAAATCCACTTACTGGAGCCAATTTCTTTCAGTTTGTTTTTCCACATTTTTCTGCCAGGAGCATGCAGGGGATCCTGATGGTCAAGCATCTCGGACACCTATTCATTCGAGTTTTTCCATGCTCTTTGCAATTCCGAGGCCCAAAATCGCAATCACATTAAAAGCTCAGGAGTTTCAAGCTAGTTATGATTTTCATGCGTGCTGTGCCAGATAGAATGCCAGCAAGAGTGCCAAAAGAATCAAAAGATGTGCCACAAAGACTACGGGAAAATATGCTAGATAAAATGTCAGAATGTATACTGACTATTTATAGGCAGGTGGAAGGTCAGAAGATCAGCCAGAAAATGCCAAAATATATGCCAGAAATGATGATAGAGTACCAAAAGATATGTCAGATAGAATGTTAGAAGCTATGCCAAAAAGAGTGTCACAAGACATGTCAGAAACAGCGCCCGTATGTATGCCAGATAGAATGCCAGAAGATATGCCAGATAGAACATCAGTACGTGTGCCAGATAGAATGCCAGAAAAAAAATAAGAACATTGCTTTGTGATGGTGGGGATCACACTAAGGAATATATTTTTGATTTTGTTGTTCTTGTTGCTGTTGTGGTCGTTGCCCTTGTCGTCGTCGTGGTTGTTATTGTGGTGGTGGCGGTGGTGGTGGTGGTGGTGGTAGTAGTAGTAGTAGTAGTAGTAGTTGTTGTTGTTGTTGTTGTTGTTGTTGTTGTTGTTGTTGGATTTCTCATTCTTTTTGTTTCCAAGCCCGGGAACCTTGCCATTTCCGGGGGTGTGATGGGGATGTGTTTGGAACCCTGGCTGGAGGCGACCAGATCTGTTTAGCCTTCTGAGGCCATCAGCATTGACAGCTGCATCGATGGTGTCCTCCACTTGCGTGGGACAACGGTGGTCCACGAGGAGCTGATTTTTCCCCAGGAGAGGCTGCCAGGTTGGACCAAGATGTGACACCTCTGTGTTCCCAGTGGCGCCCAATGCCCTGGGTTTGCTCAGCCGCAAACCTTTCTCAGAGCCCCTGCTGCGCACGATCGCGCACGTCCGCAACAAGGGAAACTTCAGGTCTTCCATGGCAAAAGGGAGATGTGGAACTGCGTGTGTGAAAAACCTTGAGGCTGGCGCAAAGTAATCGCATTCTAAGAAGTTTTTTGCAGGCGCGGCGTGTGGTGCTCTTGCACAAGTCTCTGGAAAAACCTTGAAAGGCCGCCGTTGCGTGAGACTGTCATTGGTGAGCTTCTACCCTGACATCATTGCGATTTGGGCACTTCGCAAGCCTCGCGATAGTATTTGAGCCCAAAACTGCGTTGTCAGGTCCAAATTGGACGAAAGATTTTCTCCCAAGAGAGAGAGAGAGAGAGACATCTTAGGCTCTCAGAACTCTTGCACGCTTCGCCCTCAAAAAGAGGTCTTCTCTAATCAAAGAGTTCTTCGCAAGGAACTTGTGCACGAAGCTGTGTATGAATTTTCTCATGAAATCACAAGTTCTCTCACAGCATGCAGGGCTTTAGGGATCTTGTCCAAGCACGCAGAGATGTCAAGCAACGATTTTTCTCTGGCGCAAGATCGTGATTTAGCGCGAGTCCTCCTAAGAGAAGGCTTACAGAGATCTTCCCGTGGGTACGAGTTCTCTCTCTCACAGAGTTCGGGTCACCACTTAAATCGATAGCCTGTCGTTGTTTGTTTGAGACTGGATGGCTGATGAGAAGAAAGTTATAGAATTTGGCTAGTACATTCTGTATATGGGTGTTTCTCAAGTCATAGGGGTACCCCCAAATCATCCTTTGTTCGCTATTTGTAGTAATAAACTAACCATTTTTTGGGCTCCCCATTTTGAGAAACCCCCATAGTATCTATTCGTTTGTTCATTCGATATATCATGGGCCAAGAGGCGCAGTGGATTGGCTCCAGGACTGCACGGTGCTTCGAGGGGAACCTGGCTCGGAAGTGATTTTGACGGGGTCCAAAGGCTTGGTCTTTCAAGGACTCGCGCGGCCTGGTTGGAAACATGGAGTCCATGTTGGACCTTTTGAACTTTGGAATAAGGGAAAATGTTTGAAAAAAGTTTCGACATGTTTCGATTGGAGGATTGAACATGTTTTTCGATTTTTTTGGTTTATCTTATATACTAAGCATTGTGTCGATGGGCGCACGACTTGTGGGTGCAGGAGACCTGTATATCCAGGGGGACCTCCGCTTCAGAGCAGTCCATTCCCTTCGTGGAGCCTGCCTTACAATTCAACAGAGGGCAGGCGTCACTGGACACATCCGCTTCCAGAACTGCCATAACAAATACAAGGCCTGGGCTGAACATTCGCTTTGATCATTGTCAAAGGAGGTGACCCCCAGAGAATTCATAGAATTTATAGAATATAGATTACAAGAGTTCCCAATCTCAATTGGAACCAGTACACTTTTAACATGACTTGAGCTCCCCACATGTTTACTGAAGGCTCTTGGGTGGTGTGGCTTATCAGGAAAGCACAGTTCAGAGCTGGAGTTTGGAGCTGCAAAATTGCATGCGCTTTGCAACGATGTGAATTTCACGTCCTCCCGGAGAGCAAGATTTCCAATCCCCCAGGGTCCATTCATAACAAGTTCCAACCGCATCTGGATGGTCACCATGCATAGCCTAAGGATACAGGAAGAAGTTCATACCAGGTTCAGGCGCAAAAATGAATAATATCAGAAGCAACCAGAAGCATTCAGAAAGGAAAGCATATACATTATAACATAATACATACACAGATGTGTATCGAAGCACAAGTGTCATGAGGCATACAGGAAGAAGCACAGCTTCCAACCATGACACTTTGGAAGGGACGCTTGCGTCACCTCGAGCAGGCCGTGGGGCACGAAGACCGCAATTTGGAACAAGGTGGACCTGGCAGATCTGGATTTGGCTGCTTGTGAGCAACATGTAACAGTAACATACAGTAACATCAATTAGACAAAAACATATCCGTTTATGCTTAAACCACTGAACCATGATCTTGTCACGCCTTGAAGTAGACGTGATCCCTGATCTATGGTTGGAGCCAAAGAGAACTAGAGGTGTGCCAAATATTGACCCTCCTATCAAAAAGGAACTTGGAGGTTTGCCAAAGATTGCGCTTGCCGCAAAAAAAGGAACTAGACTTTCACGAAATATTGCGCTTGCCACCCAAACGAACTCCATAGATTTAGAAACCACCTCCAGAAACGACATTGTTTTTGAGCGTGACCAGTTTGATTGCCCAATACTATTGGAATTCACATGTTTCTCAGACAACCCTTGGAACAACCAATCATCATGTGAGTGTAGCGTTTAGTATGGTTTTTTGATTTCTTGCGATTTGCTAATGTTGAGTGGGTCGTCTGATCACTGGCCTGTCTCAAAAATGAATTTTCCCTACCTCGTCCGTACCTCGTCCGGGTACCTCGTCCGGTTCAGGTTTGGATTTGTAGCATGGATGGCAGATAGCAGTTGAACCATTGTTTTAGCAGCGTTTAGATGCAGTTCTCCAGCCCCGAGGCATCCGTTTTGAATCCCTAAAGGTGCATTTAGATCACTAGCGTTCCATTGGTTTTTGGATGTTTTTACGACAAGAAATGTCAGTCAGGAGACGTTTTCCCATCAGCGTTCCATGGTGTTTTGGATTTAGGCATGCTTTAGGCATGCTTTCTTTCAAACAGCGTTTACATTGTGATTTGACATCCAGAAAGGGTCGGGGCATGCTTTAGGCATGAGATTGTCGGTTACCTGTACAATGTGTTTTGCGACATCCCAGCAAATCAAGCGCTGCCAAAATCGAAGTACTCCCCACGTGAAAACACAAATCATAACGTGGAATCCAACGTTGCGATCCTTTTTGGGCGACAGTTTCACAACCAAACAAAAATCATAACGTTGGAGGCCGGGAAAATAAAGAATACACGTTCTTCTTTTTTTGAACGCGTCCAACGTTGCGCCTACCAAGAGGCATTGAGCATAACGTTGGATTCCAACGGTACGATTGAGCGTTTCGCCACACGTCTGGCCATCTACGGCTTCAAAATTCTTGCACCTGCCACAGACCATGAAAATAGAAGTTCACCAAATATTGCGCTTGCTAGGAAAAATGGACTTAGAGGATCACCAATATAGCGCCTGCCATGAAAAATGGAAGCAGGGATTCAATACATACTGCGCTCGCCGCAAGAATGGAACTAGAAGTTCACCAAATATTCCGGCAAAAAATGGAAATGTAGAGATTCACTAAATATGCGCCGGCGACGACAAATGAAACTACAGAGGTTCACCAAGTATTGCGCTTGCCATGTTTTTTTTTGCTTGCCAGGAGAGGGGTGTTAAGAACAACGTATACATCGCATGGCCAAAACCTTGCGAAACCTTGCACGAGTAGCCCTTCACATATTCGGGCATTTTCCTTCATGCTGCTCTTCCAATACTAGTATTTTGAGGGCTCCTTTCTGGGCCCTAAAAAATTAAGGTACTTTGGCTTCAAGGCGGTGGGCCCTGACAGTGTTCAAGAGTTCCAAGTAAGAGTGGATTGATCTTTGAGGAACTATATATGTTCCAGAACTATCCCTTGCACGGAACTTTAGGTAGTTCCAAGTTTGATTTATGGTCCCAAATGGCTTCGCCTTGCCTGGCTATGGCTACACATGATGCCTCTAAAACGCCCGCCACTGGAGTCGCCCTTTGATGGCGAGAATCGCAATGTTGCCGCTAGTCAAAGCAAGGCTCACGATTGTGAGCAATTCACAATTGATGCGGGCGGATGATGATTGGTAACTGCAGCGTTGGCGCTTAGTGTTTTACTGTTGAAGGTTAATGTTCATGAAATGGAATGATCAGAGGCTTGGATGATGCAGTTTTAGCTGGTAAGCTGGCGTTTTCCAAAGCATTGATGCGCAGATGTTGCGGCAGATTTGGAACAGGATTTCGCAGGGGCTGCTGCATCAATGTGCATACAGTACGCACGTCCCAGACATTCAGAAAAATACCATCAAGTAATGGTCCTTAACTTGCAGGGTTTATCATTGTGAATCACTGCTGACAGTGGATATCCGCCGTGCCCATCTTACATCATCAGACGAACAAACTTCGTTTCACGTTGCTTGCTATGCCCAGGCGGGGCCCTGCACGTCGTCAAGTTTTTGAAGACCACAGGGGTGATGGAGTTTCACAATTGCACCGCCAGCTATCAAGGCGAGGTTTGGGGGATGCCTTTGTGTTTTGTGTGTGAGTGTGTGTTGAGTTGTCAAAAAAAGATAGCAAATCTGTATAAGATACTGTAATAGAATGGGAAGCACTGCTTCGCACCCCCATCTCAAATTTGACTGGCACACCCATAACACTCTTCTAATAAAAATACAACAACTTCATCAACATTAAAGTCGAGTTGAGGTTGAGTGAAGTTATACACATTTACACATAACATATACCTATATCATATACATATAAATGCTCTATATATAGAGATTTTTCAAGAGATTTCTTGGATTCAAAATCTATCATTGAAGTCTAGTGGGCGCATCCTGCCAAGGCGGAGGCCTTTGGGTCCAAAAAATGACGCAGCAGAGTGGCGTCATGAGGTTCCAGGACTGCTGGGCACATATTGGTGGTGCGGAGACCCAGATCAATGACATGGCCATGGGTCCATATTAACCAACCAATAATGGGGGATAACTACCAACAATAGTAGGGAAACCATGGTTAATGATGGGGAACCAGGGGTACGGGGTTTTGACCCACAGCCATATGGTGGTTTCTCAAGTCATAGGGGTACCCCCAAATCATCCAGTAGAATCATGTCTTAGCAATAACCCAACCATTTTTTGGATTCGCTATTTCGAGAAACTCCCATATGGGTGTTTCTGAGTTTCTCGAAATAGGGAACCCCCCAAATCATCCAAGTCATTTACCATTTGTAGTACGCAACTGACATTTTTTGGGGTCCCCTGAGAAACCAGTATATCTCAGATCTGAATCAGCTCTTAGATTTCCAAGTGCGTGGGATTTGGTTTCAAAATTGCGACAAGTCGAAGATCCAGACACCTTCCAAAACGCTGGACCTGTCCCTTTTTGGGTTTTCTGTGAAACCAGGAAAGGTGCAGTTCAAACATCAGAGATCCTCTTTGCAGGGAAAACATGGTGTTTTTCTATGCAAAAACTGGACATAGCCATGCGATAAAGCCATGCGGTTGGCTCTGAGGCGGTCTTCATGTTGAAACGCGGATCAAGCAGCTGGACGGAACCCTTGAGTTCCACAACTGCCTCAGCAGTTTTCGCGGCGTGGAAACCCAGATCCAAAAGATGTTTAGTCGCAGACTCCTGTGAGATTTCCAAGGTTGAATTGGTTGGGATTTTGATTTCTTGGACGCTAATTTAACTCTCAATATGTTTCGAGATTCTGATTTGACTGCTGTCAAATTTCTTACAAGGGAAGCCAAAAATCCGAATGCTCACATGTATGGCAAAGACATAGATGTTGAAACCTTATCGCACTGGGACTCTCTCGGCAAGACACCCTTGCAAGAAACTAATTTGTATGACACTATTGTGGGAAGCTCTTACGGGGCACCCTTGTGCGACGGTTTGCATTGCACTCTTCTAAGACACTCTTGGCATGACATTCTTGTAAGAGACCCTTGTAAGAGAGTATTGGATTGACATTCTTGTAAGACACTCTTGGAAGACACTTGGTGTAAGCGACAAAAGCTGTTGAAGAGTGAAATGATGCCCTCTATGTGTCTTAGGGATCCGGTTTAGCCTATGGCCTATTGTGTATCTCTGATGAGAGAAGGCTGCTTGTTCTGTGACCTACGCTGCCGTGGACGCCAATTTTGCCACTTTGGAAGCCCCTATGCACGACTAACAGTGCAGAGTGTGCGAAACAACACACATGACACGTCCAAAGTGCGGTGCTTAACGCGCATTGGCCAGCTGCCATGAAAAATCAACACTCAAAAACTATACATCGACGACTGAGAGAAACACACAGCCAGTAAAAGTCCAAAGCGCAGTGAAACTTCTTTGACACTTCAATATTTACATTAATTATATATAATTTATTCATTTATATTGTATATTTGGATAATTCTTGTTTGACTTCATCGACTTGTGACACTTCGCTTGTGACACGTCAACCTCTGCGCCACAGTCGCAACGCTCTGAGGTGGTGGCCTGGTTGCTGCACAGTTCTTGCAGCAGCAGGGAGCACTTCGTTTTCACCAAGGCTCGAGCTCCCAAGGCAGGGAATCTGGATGTGGCTGGGCCATGGCTGGCGGAGGTTTTCCAATGACCATCATTATAGTTAATAATAACAATAACAATAATAAGATAGGTTTATTGCTATAATTGACTATCAAATATAAGCAGGTTTCTGGAGCACTGGAGCCAGACGTCCGTTTTGATGTTCGTTGGAATCAGTTTTCCCCAAAGATTGATTGATTTGTGCCAACTCCAAGCATCCCAAAACGGTGCACCGTTGGAAAGAGACGCCGCGTGCAGCTTTGGTCAGGTGGATGCTTTTACGTCGGTTTCTTGGAGCAACACAGTGGAGACATTCAGCTCCACAATTGCGAGAGCAAACGAGATGGTGTGGAGTCCCAGTGCGGAAACTGTGTGAGACTTGGAGCAAAGCTTCTTTCACAGTTAATCTATTTATTAGTGCCCAACTGAGAGCTTTCAGTGCATTAACATGTGCACAATTACATATTGAGAAACACCGCATTCAGTTGGTGAGCTTATTTTGACTAGACAAGCAACAGAAGAGAATGATATTCAATGTCGAGAGCTCTCAAAAGGATCCACTCTCGTTTGAAGGTCCTTACATCCCAGTTCCTATTGAAGTTGACATCAGAAATGGCAGCGACTACTAGGAAGACGATAGGAAGACGACGTGGAAGTAAAACGCAGCTGCTGAGCAATGTTTGCAACAGAAAGGATGAGGGCTTGAGGGTTCAGGCATGTTCAGGCTCACAAAGGTGTTGATGTTGGTGACGATGAAGTGTGACAATGGGGCAAGCAAGTCGGTTGAAATTTCACTTGGTTGCCTGTGCTGGGCAATGTGTAGCAGTTGATAACTTTCGACCCAAAATCCGCCACAGGAAGTCGTCCACAAACTGCATGTTTTGTCAAGAGATTGGTCGCTATGCTGCGCAATAGTTGTCTTCTTATTTCTCAAGGTGCTTCAGAATCTCGGATTGCCAAATGGTTTCATACATTTTCATACACGTTTTGATACCTATACTACCATATACTACAACTGCTCGTACCTGTCCGCACTACAGCCACTACTACTGTCTGGTCAGGACCGGGTACTACTATTCTTACACTTACTACTGGCTCCATGCTTGTTTACTGTTTACTAGTTAAGCTGTTGCAAGCTTGCCGAATCCTGATTTCCGGAAAGTAAAAGTCAAACTTAAGGAACATAAATCCGAAAGTCAAACTTAAGGAACTCCTAAAACCCTTCAGATTGGTTTGGGACTTTGCAAGATTCTGCGAGATTGGTAGCATCCGTAGCTTGGCTGTGACCTTGGAAGAATGCCCAGGAGGTTGCCTTGTCGTTGAGTCAGAGATGACGCAACACAATGGCACTATGCGGTTCTACAACTGCCAGAGCGGAAGAGATGGTGTGGAGCCCAGTTCGAGGATCGTGGAGGGCGGTACTTCTCGGGCCATGGCAGTCAATCAGTTTTTGTCTCAATATTTTTTGCTGGTTGTTGTGTTGCATGTTCTTGGATCATTGCCATTGTCACCAATCGCACGGGTTGCGCGGTTGTCACTGCTGTCAGGGCCAAGGTTGGTTGGGGGGTCCCGGCTCCTGGGAACCCTGCTGAGGCGGAGGCCTCATAGCTGGAAAATTGTCGCAAAGCAATGGCAGCATCGAATTTGAGAACTGCAGAAGCGGCCTAGTAGGTCCGGAGACCCAAGCGCTTGGATGGGGGTTCTGGCTGGTGGGTTTGATTTAGGCCTGGGCCGTTACTGCTTAGGTGTCTCAGAAAAGGGTGTTAAAAAAAGGGTGGCTGGTGGTTTTGAACATTTGATATTTTCCCTTGAGTATTTGCATATGATTGGTTGGTTGACTGATGTTTTTTTCATAGAGGGGGGACTGTTGTTTCGCTGTGAACAAAACCAGGTCGTCAACATATGGGTGTTTCTTAAAATGGGGGTACCCAAAAATGGTGGGTTTATTATTCTACATGACTACGAATGGATGATTTGGGGTTACCCCTATGACTTGAGAAACCACCAAATCTGTTGGGATTTACAAGCACCACCGGGGGAGTGCAACTCGTCTTGGGCGAGCCGCTCGAGCCATTTGCTCAGGCGGAGGCTGCTTCACTCGGTGGTTTGTGCAGCACAGCGGAACGTTCGGGTTCCACAACTGCAGCGCATCACTACGGGGCACGGAGCCCCAAGGGGGGCGAGTGCAGAACGAGCATCACCACCTTTGCTGCCACTTCCTTACTTGTAGCTTCCCCCCATTAGAGCTACTGCGACTAGCTCCATGCTATTCTTTTTGGTTGCTATCGGCGCCACGGATGAGCATTTCAATGGCATGGTCTCGGTGAGAGCCACGGGCTGTCGCATCCGTTTGCACCAAATTTTGGGCTGTCGCAAACGAGCTGCGAATCATAATGGAGAGGAAGTCTGCAATGAAGCACGGAAAAGTTGCACAATTCAAGGACTGCCCATATATGACCAACAAGCCACGCCATCGTGTGCAACACTACTGTTCCAGGCCCGAAAGCACAGGACAGCTTAGCCAAAAAGTCCAACAAAAGGAGGATGTTTCTTCCAAGACCTGTAATCCTGAGACCCCATTTTTTAACCAATCCCAAGCCCTTCTGCGTGTTGCACTTTACCATTTTTTCAGGGCATTCCTCACATGTTTGCACCTTTCTTTCTCCTTCAGCTCACGTGTTAGGTGGCGGCTTGGGAGTCGAAAAAGAGATGTTGCAAAACGACGGAAAGATCGAGTTCCACCACTGCAGCAGTGGAACAGGTGCGGAGCCCCAGGCCCTAAGGAGTCCCGAATGGGGCCCCAGCTTTGCCGCTTAGGTGGCGGCTTACATGTCCGCGACCGCATGACGCAGAACGATGGAAGCTTCGAGTTTCGTGATTGCCAGAGCGAAGAAAGCGGTGCCCTGGCAGTTTGGATAGGCGTTCCAGTTGGCCGATGAACCACGTGGCAATTCCACGTTCGTAGTTCCACTTTCCCACGCGAGGCCATGCCCTGGGAGAACTGCTGTCCCAAGGTGGTGGCCTTTTTGCTGAGTCAATGGAGCAGAACAACGGGAGCATCACTTTCCACCACTGCAGCAGCAAGCATGGCGTGGAGCCTTAGGGACTGAGCCGTTTTTGGGGACGAATCGAGGCAATGGATGGCAATTGACAGATCCAATTCTCGCAAAGCCTCATCAAAAACATGTTGAACTCATCCTTTTCATGGGAAAATTATTCAAAGATTCCGATGTTTTCCACATCTTAGTTCAAGGGCGTTTTTCCCCACCATTCACCAACCAGTAACACCAACCATGTCACCAACCATTTCACCAAACCATTCGCCATCAACAGTCCACCACCTCGGTCATCATGGCTTCACCGTGGACCCCCAGGCGGAGGTGCTTACGTCCATGACATGCAGCAGAGCGGCACGATGGACTTTGAGCAGTGCAGCAGCAGCAGTGGTGGGGGAAGCCCAGCCGTGGGACGGTGGAACCGCCAGGGTGGCCCAAGGGATTTGTGGATCCAGGGGTGAAGCAGGTGATGAAGCAGTTGGTATCGTTTGTTTCTGTTGGTTAGTGTTGAAAAAGGACGACTTTTTTTCTGCATCTTTGCTAGAAAGCTGGTGGCTTGAGGGCAAGCATGGCAGCAAAATTCAAGGTGTGTTGCCACATTTTGACACATCAAGCAACTCAGTTCGGTCTACATGTAGCAGGAGTTGCTGTTTGAGAGTTGGGTAATTTCGAATTCTGAAGTCCCAGAATCCATGGATGATCCATTTTCTTCGCGGGCGTTCTTTTCGCACCTAGAAATCAGCAGTTTTCCAAAATCGCTGCAGTTGAAACTTCAGAGGGATCAGTTGCAGTGGAAATCTGGCATCGGCTTCAGGTGGTGGGATGTATGTGGACGGTTCCTACGATTTGAAATCCGCCGGCACAGCGGTTTTCAGCCATTGCGAGGCAAGCAGCGATGGTGACTCGGACTTATTCACAATGGAAGCACCAGAATCATTCAGAATTATGGAGCTGGTCACTCTTGATTACTGATTCTTATTGGCTGATCACTATTTGATTACTGATTATACTGGTTCTTATTCAGAATTGATTCTCTTAATTTTAGTGCTCGTTTGTTCATGCTCGTGTCGGATAGTTCAGAATTTTCAGCATGTGACAGGTATGTTCAAGCATTTTCCTGCCACTCTTGATACAGATACATGTTTTCCACAGATGTTCACTTGTCAAGCGAATGCAAGCATCGTAAGCACTGCACGATCTGCCCTTGATGCGGAATTTCGAGACAGGATAAAAGGTCAACAAAAACGCGAAACGCAACAGCAACATATTCCAAATACAAACCAATGTCAGGAGAACATCATGTACAAAAAACAAGAGTTACCAGTTTGGAGCCAGTGAAACAACCAAAAGGTCGAAAGTTGTTCATTGTTTTCCGTCGTTTTCAATCAACTGTTGGATGTTTCTCTAAAACCTCCAAATCATCCAAGTCATTGACCATCTAAGTTCATAAACCAATATCATCCAACATTACCCATCAATCATCCTTATTAACCATCACTCATCCTGATTAACCATGCATCATCCATCATAATCACCATGAATCATCCTTTGTGTTAATCATTGACCATCCTTCTTCACCACCATTGATTTGCCATTAATAGTACGATCAACCATATTAACCATTATCAATAGTAGACCAATATTAACCATGAATCGTCCTTCATGTTAATCATTGAATCATTGACCATGCATATGTCATCCTTCATGTTGATCATAAACCATTGATCATTCGATCATCCTTACTAACCATTATTCACCCTTATTAACCATTATTATTTATCATCCTAACCATTCTTATTTTCTAAATCTTACTTATGAAAATATTCATCTTATGACAATTGCTATTTGGTGATCATTTGCTAATCTAAGTTATAAGATCCTTATAATTCTTATTTGCTACTATTAATCAACCAGTGGATCATTCATTAACCATTAAGGTGTTACTTAGTCACACCATCAACCGGTTTATTCTTGGTTGATATTTGCCAATGATCACCAAATGAATCTTATTTGCTACTATTATTCATCATTCATAGTAGCAATCCACCCAACCTACCGGCGGATCACTGCTCCCAGGCGGAGGTCTTTGGGTCAAACGTTGCGCGGCTGCCGGCCGCCTGGCTTTCCATCACTGCGGTGCCACGCGCGGCGGGGGCCTTCTGGCCGTGACGATGAACGCCACGGAGCTGCAGCTCCACCACTGTCGAGCCAACGAATCAGGCGCGGATGGGGAGTTCTGCAGGGGTCTCAGTGCATTTAACAGGTTACAAGCCCATCAATAGTGGTTATAATGATTAATAGTGGTTAAATAGCCTGATAATAATGATTAATAATGTAATAGTGGTTAACAACCTGATAAATTTAATGGTTATATAATGGTTAAGAGTGGTTAAACAACTTGATTCAATAGTTCTGCGGTTCGGCCGATGGTTCAAAATCACCTGGCAGATCAAGATGATGGTTCGCAGCTTCAAAATTACCAAGGAGATTGATGTAGCATCAAAATTTCTTTGAGTGGGAAAGTGGCATCATCTTGAAAGTAGATCATTCTTTGAGTGGGAAAATCGGGAATCATCTTTGAAAATGGCGAATGAACTCTGAAATTCATAAATTTCTTGGAGATTTATGTCAAAGAATCTCTAGAAACAGGGTGGCCATCAATGTTTTTTGGAGATTGTAGTATTCAAAACTGATTCGAAGAATGGGTCACTTCAAGAAAGTGGTATCATTCCGGTGAAAGAAAGTTATGTTACTGGGGCTTGTACCTTGGATTCCATGAAGAATATTAAGACAAGCTCGCCATTGGTCAAAGAGTCCTACATTCGGACGATGGGCTTTTGCGAGTTGTTTGAAGTTGATGGGGCGTCAAATTGCATGGCTTTTTGACATGCCGGTGGTTCAGATGATCCTGGTTCAAGCGTCCTGATCCTACTTCAGGAAGAACTGAATGAATGGTGATTGTCTTCCGGCTGGTCTTAGAGATGAATGTTATTCTTGTTGTGATCCTCATTCAGTTTAGATGTTTATGTTTGGCCATGTTATGAATGGCTATTTAACAGCAGAACTCCGCAGCAAACTGCGCAGGTGGCGGGATGCAGATCACGGGCAGTAAAGGCGGGAGATGTTCGTTGTGGAAGTCTGAAGTGTCGCAGAATTGGGAGGCTTGTTTGTGAACGCTTGGAACCATACCTTGGGCCTTCATTCAACTTGCTTCTATGTGAGTTAACTTCCATCACTATGTGATTTCTTCCTGGTTTTCTTATGTTTCCCTTCTGTATGCCGGTTTTGCGCGATGTTTTTCCGGATCTTGCGCGCTTTGGAGCGATGTTTTTCGTGATCTGGGGAGCTTCCTTTGGCGTTTGTCAGGCTTGACTTTGGACACGGTCCGCTTCGAAAACTGCACTGCCGCCCGAGCAACTGCGTAACTGGACGACATGCTGCGGTGCATGGAATGAACCGATGAATTGAACTCAAAGAGGTTGGTTTATTATGGTTAAATGGGGTGTATTTTGTTTTTTTATGGTTTTATTAGTAGAAATGCTCTTATATGAAAAAATGCATCAAATAGGAAAGACAGGTGATATAGGCCCGAACGTTTCATTGTTTTCAGTTATTACCATAAATGATGTGACAGAATTCAGGGATGGAATAAATGATCCGTTCTATTTAGTTCTATTTAGATATCTATCAATTAACTGTCGCCCCTATTTGCAGAAACACCCAATTCACTGGTTTTTGCTGCGAGCGGAAGGGCCGATCTTGAAACAAGTGTATCCGTAAAACCAACAGTTGGACTTGCGATAGTTTCTTGGTTGTTTGAGACGAAGCGTATCTCAAAGCAGCTAAGAAGTTGTGCCGAACAACTTGTGATCGCCTGACCACCATTACCTGTGGAAGCGCCACATCACTTTCGTGCCAAAGCCAAGCGTCACAATGAGAAAATCAAACAATTGCAAGCACAAAGTCCAATATCACTTTAGCATCGTTAGCTGAACAGGTTGTTTAGGAGGAGTAGCGTCAGAATTTGCAACATCATCTCAACAAATGTTTGCCAATGGATATATAGATATCGTTGCAGATATTGTTGCCTAAATTTCATTCCAATACAGATCCCAATTTAAGGCATAGAAATACAATTCAAAACAGATAGATCTCCTAGATAGTTGGTTAAGACTTATTCTCATATCAAACCAACGAGAAACCACCATCTAAATGTTGAAAAAAGTCGTACGCATCGAAGTTGCGCTCCGCAGTTCCTTGGATGGGCTGAGGATGGAAGCGCGGCAAGTGACGGTGAAGTTGCTGGAGTTGAGGGACACCTTTGACAGTGCCATCTTGGCACAGGGCGTCTCAGCTGGGGATTCAGTGGTTGCCATGGTGGGTCAGGGTGCTGCTACACGAGATACCTAGTAGGGTGGTTCAACCAGTGAAGTTGACCTGTTGGGTGCTCATTGATGTCATCCTAGAAGTTGAGCCCAGTGGACTCAAAAATCATTGATGTGATCATTTTGTTGTTCTTCACTGGAGTTTTTGTTGGGAGGTGTTGGATGTTGAAAGCTGTTGATGCGCAGTGACAAAGTTGAATGCCCCCCTCTCTATGCCTCCCTTCACCACTGTCCTTCCACTGTGCCAGCGAAGAGGATTGAAACTTTCCGCGGCCACATTCCATGCTACAGCTGGCCTTCCGCCAACTCTCTCCATGGAGGCTGGAAGCATCGAAATCGAAGCTTGGAGACAAACTGCAGAGAAACCAAGAAATGTCGAAGTTGAAGGGGAAAGAGGGGACAGGGCTTGGAAATGTCTGTTTTGCACCGAATGTCTAACTTCAGACATGTAGTTTGTTAACGGAGGAAAACATGGTTGTCAAAAAAGTTAGTGAAAGACACCTGGACATAGCATGATACACAGCATACAGGTTTTGAGTACACATCACGCATTGCAAAGGCCGAGGATTTTGAGAGTTCGGCCTGCTTCGTATCTGCACCCCCATGCGCACTTGCTGCGATAAAAAAACACGTGAATTCGATGCCTCGAAACATCAACAACTCAAGGCAAGAGCGGGTGAATCGTCCGACACATCAAACATATGCAGATTATATACACATGGTTGTTCTTTGATGCTTACCAACACCACCACGTTGCTTTGTTGACCCACAGCTGGTGCTTCCTGCAGCCGTGCCCCCCAAGGACTCGGAGCTGGACTGCACGGCACTGCGCGAGTGTCGGCTGCTAGCTCCTGAGCCGAAACTTCCCGGACTTCGATGTGGCCTTGGCGCCGGGGTGGCGACGACGGCTCCGTTTGGATGCGTGGCACCTGGCCTCAACTGGAGATGGGAGATGGGATGGGTGGTGGTGGTACCATTGAGTGACATGGTATGGCCAAAACATGGCTGAGATGGATGTGCTGAAAGCTCTGTGATGATTGTTTGTTTCACGAATTGGGGTTTGGAATCTTCAAATCGCGACGATGTTTTGCAGCTCCCATGTAACTGCTTGGTGGTTTCGAAAAATCATTCAATGTTCATCACTTATAGACTTAATGAATGTCAATAGACCATCATGAACCCTCCATTTTTATCAATTTTTGGCTTCCCAAAAATGACAAACTCCCCCAAAGTCATCCACCGTTGGGGTCCCCTTAGTGGTGAAAACCACCCACTTGGTGGCCAAGAGCACCCTGACGACATCCGAGGCCTGTGCTGAAGGCTACACCCAGGTGCAGAACGTCACCAGCGGTGCCTGCCTCCCGTGCCCCGCTGGGGCAGCCCTGTGCCATGCTGCGAGGATTCAGATGAAGCCGGGGCACCTGGACGCAGCTTCCGATGTCAGAGCGCTTCGCTAGCGATGATTCATGACTTGAATGGCTATCAACCATCACCTGACCGTGACTTCAGTGGCTATGGCTACCATAATGAAATGAATTAGATGTCTCTTGAGTTCGAGATGCCTTCACCTGTGGGTTATTTGGCGTCACTGAGGCCGGGTTTCATGCTCCACGAAGGCAACCTCAGCCGGCCGCTGCATTGTCCCACGCAGGCCCTGGATGGGTTGGGATGCCACCTGTGGCCCTCATTCGTGTCGATGTTTGAAGAATTTGTGTCGATGTGTTTCCAGGAAATGAGTGATGAATTTGTTGGTTCCATCCACATCACCCCTTCGGCATCGACATTTTCCTTGAAAAAGGAATGGGGACCATTGCACGAGAACACGTCCTAGAAGCAGCTCTGGTGAAAACCGATACGGGGCAGCCTCACTCCCTAATAGAAACTAGACCACTCAATTTTGATCGCTACTCATGGGAGAATCTTCAATTCGTTCGCGACCTTCACACAGAACTCAGGATGTATGAAAATGTTGGCCAAGACAGTTGCTTTGGGTCTACCATGGTCTTCCAACTTGGATGGGCCATTTGTTTCCCCTTTCAAAATCCAGTTGCAGCGGAGCTGATCACATACCCATCAGCCTTGAGCCCGTGAGGGTTTGGCACAGGTTGATGGACTAACGGTCTCTCTTATAGTCCCCAAACAAGCAATCAAGTGCAGCTGATTAGAACAGCTCTGCTTGAAAACCTTCAACGACCCAAAGTGATGCTGTGTGTTATGATAGGGATACTTGTCAGACCCCATCGTTAGACAAAATCCAAAGCTGACCGCAAGCCCCGATTTGGACAGGTCTTTTGACCTCTCAACCATGGTATGCATATATGAGAAATCGAATCTTTTGCGATCTTCTGGATTTTGTTCTTGGGATAAACTTAAGCTGAGAAGCTTTTTGCTCGACATGTTTTTGAATTCTCAAACCTCCAAGCTCCAAGTTGATGGCCTCTGTAGCCGTTCTCATGGAAGCTCCACACTGAGTCTCTGGGATGTTCCAATCCGACCAGTGAGGCCGCCTGTCCTGGTGGAGAACTGCCTGTGAGCAACGAGAGAACAGCCATGTGCAAGCGGGGCTACGGTGACTTGTCACATCTTGGCACGTCTTGGCACATCTTGGCACCACATCGCAGGACTCATCTTCACTCATCTAGGCTCATCTTGGCTCATCTGAGCCCCAACCTGTCCAGTCCAATGACGTCTTTGGTGCTGATGTCACTTACACCACCTGCGATGTCCAATGAGGCGACGAAGGATGTGCCAAGTGCGTTGAAGACAACGGCACCTTGTACCTCATGGCAGATGCCAATGTGCTCGCTTGCACCATGGCCCAATTGAGACTTTGAGACCACAAATGTCGGATGAACATCTCTTGAAACCACTTTTGGAAGGATCCACCCGGCGCTTCCAGCCATAGCAGCCATGTTAATAGCAGCTACTTTTCCCATTTTTGTTTGATTCCCTGACTTGGATGTGCAAGGCACTGCTTGCGCGAAAACTTCTCCACAGCAGTTTTTCCAATGGACTCTTGCCACCAATTGGCGGTTCGAATCCAAAAAATGCACAAAAATGCAGAAAACTCAGCATTTTTCTGGTGCCCATGTGGTGGCGAGCTTTCTCGGCACAGGTGTTCTTTCCTTGGACAGCGGGCGATCCTTTTTGCGGTCTCGGCTGCAAGTATCTTCGGAGCAGGACGTGTACCTCGGCGCAAAGATGTGTGACGGAACCTTCCCTATGATATCTATGATCTCCTATGATATCTTGTGATTTTATGGCTTATGTGACGTATGAACCTTACTTCTAATGCGTATTGACATGGAGGGATCTATTCCAAGTCAACCTGCAGGCAGATCGCGTGAAGAACAGCGGGGTTTATCTCAATCAGCTGATGGCCTTCGCGGCCGTGTCTGGTTCCGTGGTCACTGCTGTGATGCAGACGGAGCCTTGGCTGAAAAAAACAACAGCTGTGCAAAGCCGCGGCCATCGTTCCACAGATCCTGGCCAACATTTCAACGTCACTTGTGGTTGGTCATGTCATGTAGTGCTACTTTTCTTGGATGTGTGTTGTCCAGTGATGTTTTTGTATACAATTGTTGATGGTTTCTGCTAGGTCTTCGCCTGTGGGCTTCGTTGTTCTTCTGTTTTCTAATTTAATGTGTTCTTCTGCTTTCGATTGTATTGTGCAACTTGTGCAAGTGTGTTTCTCAGTCAGACCTTTGCTCTTTGATCATGTGATTTGCTTAGTAGAGCTCCCTCCACCATGTCGAGTTTGCATAGCTTGGTGGAAAGAGGCTCTGGAAGGGAAAGCAAAAGGAAGGAGCAATCAGGCTCCTGCATTTTGCACCATGGTGCAACCCTTCAGCTTTCTTCAAAGAGGGCATCCCATACATTTTGCACGTCCCCAAGTAGATGATCTAAGGTTGGTAGCTTGAAACGCAACACAGAAAACAACTTAGATACAATTTCAACAAAAATTATCGCGAACGGGAGTTTGGGATCCGGGGAAGTTCTCCTTCCAATGAAACTGTCCTTTCCTATGAAAACTCCCCTGGCGCATCCAAGGAAACTGCCCAGATGATGAAAAGTGCTGCTGTCTCTCAGCACCAGAACGGCTTACCTTGATGGTTGGACAACTTGTGATGATCCATGTGGTACTCGTAGATTCTCAATAGCTGGGAGTACCTCAAAGCTATGGTTGGTTTATTACTATGGTTAACAGCCAGATGAGAAACACTCATGATTGACAACTGTGATTAGTTGTCTTATTGAGAATGAATCGCGATTAAGTTAAGTCACACAGACTGGGCTGTGAACTCCGAAAGTGCGCCTTGGGAAGTTTGAAGCACCAAGACATGGCGAATCTCAGGTGGAAAATCTCTACGGCGCTGCGGTGTTTCTGTCCGACGCCTCGTCGGGACAAGGACGGGAACGGAGCCTCGGCAACGGAGCGTCCCCACGTCGCCGTGCCGCCGTCAGGAGCCAAGTCCTCGCATTGCTTGCTGTCCTACCTGTCCTTGGAAGCTTGGAAGCTGCCCCATGGGGTTTCTGAATAGCTGGGGGATCCCAGTTTTCATTCAACATGAGTTCATCATAGCAGTAAACCAACCATTTTTGAGGTCCACTATTTTGGGAACCCTGCATATTGGCAAGGTTTGGCACTCTTGAGGTCAGTCTTTTCATTGAAACGCCATGCTGGAACCACAACTCAAAGTCATGCAGCCAAGGAACAGAGTGGAACATTTGGAGTGCATTGTTTGGATGTGGCCGCTCAGCTTCCGATCACATCAGGGGTTTCCCACAGCCTATTTGTGCTACTGTCAATCTCTGTGAAGGTGTACAAGTTGTGTAAAGCTTAGCCGGGCAAGAGCTTTGTAGCTGCATAAAGAGACAATACATTTGGAGGACATTCGAAAACTTGGGAGGAACTGAATACATACGCTTAAAACAGAGAATGAGGAGTCAAAGAGGACAAAGAATATGGAAGGAAAGCATGTCACGCGAGGCAAACTTGATAGCAAACAGCATGACCACGGCTGCGCCTACAGGCTAGGAACTGATTGCAAAACCTGTTTAAACACGCCGACAATGGTGGATTAGTGTTTCTGCGTTGCAATTAGAGCAGCGCTGCATTTCGAAGTTTGGTTCTGAGGCAGTTGCGTCTCTATTGGTGCTGATTCTTTCCTTCAAAGACTTGCGAGTGGCATTGGTGGCAGGCGAAAGCACGGGCTGAGTCAAACGAAAGAAAGTCCTGAAGGTTTTTGCTGATTGCACTTTCTCGAAGCTCATTTGGTCAGATTGTTGTTTCTTTTCAGATGTTTTTTCCAACTTAAGTACCAGCGAATCTTGCGTGGCGCCTTCGGAGATTTTGCCAAACATGGATGCATTCGCAGGGGCCCAGCTGATGCCGCTGTGAGGCCTCAACTGCTTTTTGCCCAGCATCATGGCTGATTTTGCCAAATATGCTGTGTGCTTCTTGGCTGAGAACTTGCAATTTCAATGGGGAAGGGAAGCCTTAGGGCAGTGGAAGCAGCATGGTCAGATGATTGGCAAGTCAACTGGTCAAGACATGTTGTTGACCACATGCATTGCCATGATTTGCCCTCGCCCCTGCTGAGGTTACCGACTTGATGAAGACCAGGGGGACTTGATCTGCAACCAACTGCCCTTCAAAGGTATCCTTGGCTTTGTGATGGTCTGGAGCTTGAAGCGATGTTGATCCTCATATCCTTCGTGATGGAAGTTGATCCTCCTTTCTGGAGAGATGTGAAGTACATGAAGTCAACTTGACCCACTTGACCTAGGTGAAGACTTGAACTTGCTACCTTTCAGGTTGATTTTGAGGTAGCTCAGCGTGAGTTGCTGTGGATGAGGTCGCAGTAGGATTCCTCACCGTGTTTGCGGGTGCTTTGCTCCTTGGACAAACTTGATCTAGGTATTTGTGTCCCTTGAATCTTCCACCACTGGTGGTGATGCGTGGATTTTGAAGTCCAAGTGGTGAAAATTCAAGGGATGTTTCTTTGCAAGACCCATTGGGCACTGTGAAATCAGCTTGAGTCAGCTGACATTGATACGTTCCAATTGCCTTAAAGGCATGTGGCTCGAGGAAACGAGCTCATACTGTCGTTGACGGCTGGCGCAATGGAAAATAGCGATTAGTCTTGGGGATTGCGCTTTGTGGTCACCCTTCATTCACTGATTGCTCTTGAAACCTCTGCTTTACCAGACCAGTGAATTTTCACTGGTAGCGGAGCCTCCGTGAAGGGGGCCCGCTCGACATGGCATCAACATCAAGTGTTTCTTCGAATGACTCGAAGATCAATCCCAAGCTGCCATCCTGGAATGGTGACATGAGTAGCTGGTTGGATTACAAACTGAGCGTAGAGCTGGAAAGCGATGGTTCGACCGCTGAGGAGATGACCAGGCTTGCACCACGTCTGGTGAGGAATCTCGCGCATCGTGCATGGGAATGTTGCCAGGAGATTGACAGAGCCAAACTCAAAGGCGAGAATGGAGTCACGTATCTCCTAGACTTCCTGGAACAGAAACGTGGAAAACAAAAGGTCGATCGTCTTGGTGATGCTCTGGGTCAGTATTTCCAACGAACAGATGTTGCGAGAAAGGATGGTGAGAGCTGGACTGACTATGAGATTCGTCATTCCTCGTATGTCCAGTCTATCAACAAAGCTCTCAAAGCAGTGGGTTCCACCGTGGTGGTTCCTCCTGAGATCTACGGCTGGTTCATGGTTCACCAGTTTCTCAGACTGGAACCCTCAGACATAGCTACCGTGAAGTCAGTGGCAACCAGCTATAAGCTGGAGGATGTATGCACTGCTATGTCCAAGCTTTGGGGAGGTGAAGCCTTGGCCCTCAAAGATCAGGAGAGGAAACGTCAGAAGGCTTCTGGTCGTGTCATGATGAATGAGCCCAATGATGATGCACCCGTCTCCGCTTGGTTTGATGAGGATGCTGGTCTGGAATCCGAAGAAGCAAACCTACTTGAGATTGAGGAGATCGAGACGTTCTTTGAAGAAGCTGCCAGTGCTCTGGCAGAGAATCCAAGTGATGCGGAATGCCTCGCCAACTTCCAAGAGGCAAAGGCCCAGAAGATGAAATATCGAGATGCTCGTAAAGCTCTGGATCGAGCCCGCACCACTCGGGGATTCTACCCGAATCGGAAGTATGAAGATCGCAAGTCAGAGACTGCCTCGAATGCCTCGTCAGTGGTTTGCTATCGATGTGGGAAAAGAGGTCATCGAGCCCGTCAGTGTCAACAGAAGATCACACCCAACCGCACCACTTCTACAGGCAGAGTGGGCTTTGTGGGAATGGTGTGCAGTTCCCCGACTGATCTCCAGGATACAACTCAGGAAATGTCCAATGTCTCCGATGAAGCGAGGGCACATGCTGGACACCCGGTGCCCCAACCACAGGACATTCCTGTCCCAGTTTTCACAGTGACTGAGGAGCCGGAGGTTGAAAAGGATATCTTTGTGGGTGCCGCCTTGCAGCAGCACTCTCATCGCCATGCAGTTCTGGATTGTGGCGCTTCAGAATCAATCGTGGGTGTCACGGTACTACAGGATTATGGAGCAGAACTTGACAACCTGGGTTTTGATGGTGATGCTGAGATTGAAATTGACAGGACTCACCAAAGAAACTTTATCTTCGGCAATGGTCAGTCTTCAGGTGCTTTGGGACTGGCTGCGGTGACAACTGGTATCCTGGGAAAGGAGGTGTCGATTCCTTTCCATGTGGTTGATGGACCCACTCCCTTTCTGCTGTCGAATCAGTGGTTAGCCAATGCTGGTGCCACGATCAACTTCGCAACTGGCAAAGCTCTCTTCAGCAAGTTCAGTGATCGACAAGTGCAGCTGGAACGGACTTCCACGAATCACCTGACCATTCCCCTGACGATGTTCAGTGGAGCTGATGAGATGGAGGGCTACTTTGTGAAGGAAACTGATCGTGATGTCCCTGTGGATGAGCTCAACCCACAGAAGCCAGCCCCGGTCAACGACAGTGAATAGGGACAGCGCCACCAGCCTTGTCAGTCGGCGATGAGTCTAGTGGGCCCATTTTTGAGTGTCAGTCTAATGCCTCGACTGCACATCCGGATCCAAATTTTGAAAGCAGTCCTCAAGATTTTCCGAGCGACTGCCCTGTGACAAGTCTTCAGAAGACCTGTTGTGATTGTTCCACGAGGGATTTTCCGGATTTGTTTTTGTCGAAGCATGAGCTACCTCTTACGGCCGATATGCATGCCCTTTTTGCTAAGTGTAAACATGAGATTGATCAACAAACGGTTGCCTATTTTGATGATGTTTGTAGCCATGGTAGGATTGACCTGTTGGAAGTTTGTGCTCCTTGGGATTCCCCCTTGTCCACAGCCGTGGAGCAACTTGGTGGCACAGCGTTGAGAGTTGGACTTCACAATGGATTTGATCTTTCTACAACAGGAGGTCTTCGGAAAACCTTGACTCTTTTACGTAAAGTGAAGCCTCGATATGTCCATATCTCTCCTCCGTGCTTTCCCTTCAGCATCATGCAAAACGCCAATCAACGAAATGAAGAACAGAAACAAAATCTTTTACAGAAACAACAAGTTGGTAGGCGAATTTTGAAGAACTGTTGTACTGTTTTGGAGGTCCAAGTTCAGGAACTGGGATGCCAGGGAGGATTTGCGGACGATGAATCTTATGATGGTTGCTTTGAGCAGCCACTCCGTGCCTTGTCTTGGCAAGAACCTCCGGTCAAGCGAATGACAGCCTTGTGTGGTGGTAGGTTTCGAGTTGATGGTTGTCAACATGGTTTGGTTGATGAGCGATGGAAAACCCCTTTGTTGAAATCTTTTGGTTGGCTTTCCACGAATTTGGCTGTCAGGAAAGCTTTGGCTCGGACATGCAACCATGGATCCAAGGCACATCTTCCCATTGAGGGATCCCGCACAGCTCCCTCTGCAGTGTATCCCAAGCTTTTGTGTGAACGTTTTGCTAAGGCTTTGATGACGGACCCCCAAAGGTTGAACGAAATCCACCATATGCTGAAGGATGCCCAGGCTGTTTCTGTTTTTGCGGGGGAAGCTGAGCACATGGGAGACCCTAGGCCTGGTAATGAACCCCCCAACGAGGGTGATAACTCTGGGATTGAGGCTGCTGACGGTCAATTGGGAAACCCTGATGAACCGGAAGTAGCGGGTATGGACCTCAATCGTGGTGAGTTACTTAGGAAGTTGCGGGTAATTCATACCAATCTAGGTCATCCAAGCAAGGAGGCCATGTGCCGGCTACTGAAGCAGGCCGGCGCTCCAGAACGAATCTTGGCCCTTGCTAAGGAGTTTGAATGTGACATCTGCCGCCAAAGGGGGCGGCGTGCTTCCACAGTGCCTTCCGCCATTCCGGCTGTTTCGCAACCATGGGAAGTTGTTAGTGTGGATACCTTTTGGTGGTCATCTCCCAATACCAATAGGCAGGGAAAACCGGTTGAACATTGTGTTGGTGTGTCTTTTCTTGATGAATGTACCAATTTTCATGTGTCGGTTGTTGTTAGATCTGATAAACATAAGTGTGCGAGTATCACCGCTGATGAATTCAGAAAAGCCTTCACTCTTGGTTGGTTGAAGTACTTTCCAAAACCGCAGGCACTCCGGTATGATTGCGAAGGCTTCTTTCGCTCGTTGAGTCTTCAAGAATGGGTAGAGGCCCAAGGAGTGCGCTTACAACCCATAGCGGGTGAAGCTGCATGGCAACTTGGCCGCCAGTCACGACACTTGGAAACGTTGAAGGAAAATGTGTCTCTTTTGGCCATGGAACTCGGGGAGTCAGTGAGCTGTGTAGAGTTGTTTGATCTCTGCTCCAGTGCCAAGAATGAATTGCATTTGTGCAAAGGCTATTCCCCCAATCAATGGAGTTTTGGTCAAAATTCTGATCGGTTGGAATCATATCTTCAACGGGGTGATTTTCTGGCGGTCCAATCAGGTAGACAGAACCCTTCTTTTGAGGAAACTCTCCAACGTAGAAATGAGGCTAGAGTAATCTTCCTGAAACATGATGCAAAGCTGCGAGTACAACGAGCAATCAACGCTCGTGCCCGACGAAGTCAGACCTTTGAGACCGGTCAATTGGTGTACTTTTATCGTCGAGGTCGTCGGTCGGGGGGTCAACACGAATGTGTTTGGTTGGGACCAGCTCGAGTGGTTTGTGTTGAGAAAACTGGTGATGATGATCGTAATCAAAATCCTGGTTCTATTGTTTGGATTGCCCATGGTACCACCTTGTTTCGTTGTGCGCCCGAGCAGCTGCGACATGTCACTCACACGCTTCATGCTTCATAATCTCAGTCACATGTTCCAACCTCCCATGAATCCAAGTGAAATTCTTCAAGAGGCAAAAGGTAGTCAAAGGTATCAAAATCTAGTGCCAGAAGTGGAAGGACTCATGGACATGGATGAGATTCAGGATGAAGATCCTGACATTGAACCATCTCTGCTCAAGCTACACACCGATCCCTCAGTTGATACTGATATCCCGCGTTTTCGTGCTCGAGGAAAACAAGCTCCTCACGATGGATCCAGCCACGCTCCGTTCCCGCCTCTCCAAGCAGGTAGAGACGGACCAGACCGAGGAGGTGGAGAAGTACAAGACCATGGAGTTGATGTCCCTGGGAGAGATGATTCTCGCGCCATGCAAGCACGGCGGCAAGACTCTCCGGGAGGTCAACCGAATCGACAAGAAGTGGATCGTGTGGGTGTTAGAGCACCATCCCAAGAATCCGAAGTTCCAGGCGCTCCTGATTTACTGCTCCCGAATCGAAGAGCTGAAGATGAACGACCCAAAGAGAGCCAAGGAGATCTTCGGCAAGGAGTTGGATCAGGGACTGGAGGAGGAGTCTCAGCCGAAGCAAGGCAAGAGTTCGACGAGCACCTACTCCGCAACAGGGAACGGTGTCACCGCAGAGATGAGGGGCTATCACGGGAGAACTCCCGAGGAAGAGTGTCTGGTCAAGACCCAAGCCCTGCTGTACGAGCAGGGCCAGCTTCGCTCCCAAGTGAACAACATCACGGAGCATTCCCAGCAGATCCAGGAAGCCGTCATGACCCAGCAGATCTTCATTCAACGTCAGCAGGAGGAAATCACGAACCTTCATCAACGCCTCACAGCGCTCGAGACTCTGGGACATCCAGTGGCCATGGGAGATGGACAGCAGCATCCTCCTCAGCAAGGCTGAGGTCTCGAAGTCGACATGATCATGAGCTGAGTGTCTTCTCCAATGACCTTCCTGAGGTAGATCAGTGTGACTATCTTCCCCCAATCCCTGAGGATTTCAGTGTGGGCTGTCAGTTGAGTAAAGGTTGTGGTGGTCATGGTTCTGAGTCGGTTGCGGTCAATAAGGGTTGTTTTTCTTGGGTTGATGATGTGTTGGATTTTGATAAGAATCATTCTGACATGCCCACTCCTCAGTTTTTCGCGGCCATGACCGATCAGGTCTTGGAAATTCAAATGACGGTGGCCCCAAGGGATGTCCATTGTCAGAAGCGGAACGGTGTAGCTGAGTGGGTTCTCAATCAACGACCAAAGAAAAACGCTGAAGTCTCTTTCAAGAAGTTGTCCAGTGATCAACAGGCTGAGATGAAACAAGCCATGACGAGTGAAATCAACAGCTTCTTGGAGCATGAAGCCATTGACATAGCTTCTCGCCAGGGTATTGATCCCCAAAAACTTTTGTCGATGAGATGGGTGTTGACCTATAAGCCGGTGATTGATGAAAAGGGAGACCAAATAGGCACGAAGCCGAAAGCCAGGCTAATCATCCGTGGTTTTGAGGATCCAAATCTGCTGTCACTTCGATGCGACTCTCCAACTTTGGCACTTTCGAACGGTAACGCCTTGTTAGCCTTGAGTGCTGTTTACAAGTGGCCGGTTTTTGCTGGGGACATAAAGACTGCCTTTGTGAATGGTGACGTGTTGCCAGAGGAGGAACAGTTGTTCGGCGATCCACCCGCTGAGGCACGAGAAATTCTTCGCATGAAAGAACATGAGATTCTAAGGATCAAGAAAGTCATTTATGGACTCCTAAATGCACCTCGTGCTTGGTTGGACAAATTGTCCCGTGTCTTGGCTGAGCAGGGATGGCAGCGATCTCGTTTGGAACAGTGTGTTTGGCGACTTTTTGATGATAATGGTAATCTTTGTGGTTTACTGGGTTGTCATGTTGATGATATCTTGTGTTCTGGTTCTGGTGCCTGGTTTGATGATCGTATCCATTTGCTTCGCCAATCATTTCCTTTCGGATCATGGCAGAAAGCCCAGGAAGAGAGTATAACCTTCTGCGGATGTGAGGTAACCCAGGATTCTCAGTTCAATATCTTTGTGACCCAAGAACGGTATGCTCTTGGTTTGTCTGAAATTCAACTTTCCTCTCTCCGAAAGAAGGATCCCGATTCTGCCGCCACTCCCGAAGAGTGCAAACAGCTTAGGGCTGCTTTAGGAGGTTTGTCGTGGAGAGCTACCCAATCGTGCCCGTGGCTAGCTGCAAGTGTATCAGTGCTTCAAGGATGTCAGAAGAATCCAAAGGTTGAACATCTTCTTCAAGTGAATAAACTGATCAGAGAGCAAAGGCATCACTGTGAAACTCCTGTGAAATTTTCAAGTAGCATTTCCAATCCCGTCCTTGTCACATACACGGATGCAAGCTGGGCTTGTCGATTTGATGAGTCAAGTCAGGGTGGTCAGCTGACTCTCATTGCTGATAAGGGTATTCTTCAAGGGGAAAGAACGGAGTTTTCTCTTTTGTCTTGGCAATCTCGTAAATTGGCTCGTATTGCAAGGTCGTCCACGTCCGCCGAGGTTCAGATGGCGTCGAATGCCACCGACACCCATGAGTTCACCAAACAAGTTTTTCTTGAATGGTTGAACCCTCACAAGTTGAGTCATCAGGATATGGAACAACATATGCGGTCGGTTCCCTCGGTTTTGATCATGGATAGTAAGAACCTTTTCGATGCCATGTCTCGTATTGAGACGTCGGGATTACAGTTGGAAGAACGAAGGGTTGCTTTGGAAATCCTTTCCATCAGGGAAAGAACGCAACAAACTGGTATCTGTGTCAAGTGGTGCGATAGCGACCAACAGTTAGCTGATGGATTGAGTAAGCCCTTTCATTATGACCAACTCGTTGATCTTCTTCGTCTTGGCTTGATGTCTGTTATTTTTGATCCTCTTTTTGTTTCGGCCAAAAAGAAGAAGCAAATGCTGAGACGAGAACGTCTGGAGAGTACCCTTGTGACTGTTGATTCAAAGAATTGTCACAATCAATGTCAAGAAAGAAAAAGTACCGATGTGAAATCAGCTTGAGTCAGTTGACATTGATACGTTCCAATTGCCTTAAAGGCATGTGGCTCGAGGAAACGAGCTCATACTGTCGTTGACGGCTGGCGCAATGGAAAATAGCGATTAGTCTTGGGGATTGCGCTTTGTGGTCACCCTTCATTCACTGATTGCTCTTGAAACCTCTGCTTTACCAGACCAGTGAATTTTCAGGCACCAACCGGAGTCTCTCAAAGATAGCATTTGTATGCATTTGTGTTTTTTCTCCGTCTCTTTGAAGAGAGAAGGAAATGGGTATATAAATGGGTGTACAAGAAAAACATATGTTTTCCATATCTTTTAAACATAACATATGTTTCTTCTTTTCTGCATTGGATCTCTGTCCTCAGCGTTGCAGCCTGAGATTTCTGTGGATTCGCCTGTCGAGCTCAGCGGCCGAAGCGCCTTGGGCCGCACGCATGGGAGACCTGGGTGCCCGGATGGCGCGCACCCGTGAGGTCTCCAAGGATGTGGAGCTCCCGTGCCATGTGGCGTTTCTCACCAACAAATACGGAGAGGCCGTGGCGGCATTGACACTTGGAAAGTCACAAGAAACGAACGAATTGTTTATCGAAAAATGGAGGATTCATATTTGATAATCAATAGTCTCTTATTAGAACATGGAGGATTGATTTCTAAACTAGTGGGATATTGTGTTGGACGATTTCTTTCTAAACTGGTGGTATGTTTTAGTTTGGTTGATGGTTGATCAATGTATATTAGTATGGTTGATGTATACTTAACATATGTCAAGAGCAGAATGATAGTTTATTGAGATTGATTTCCCACATACATCACTTTCCATAGTCACTGCAGGATTTGATCTCCCTGCCTGCGGTCCTTCCGCGATACTATTGGAAGCTGACATGATCCGAAAGAAGTTGGTGCACTGTAATAAAAGCAACAAGGAAAAGGGTGTGGTTCAGTTGCAGTTTTCCACTTCTTATTTGTTCAGAATAGAAAGGCATCGACTCGACCATTGTAATCATCATTGCGACACTCACTATTCGCCACGATTTTATGACCAAAAAACCGATGCACAATTGCTATCATTAGGTATCATGAGGATTCATCATCATAACAATCAAAGCCATAGAACTATCATTGGCAACCATGATTCTGTCGCCATCCTATAGAATTATCATTAGTAACCATCATTTTAATCATCATACATGTTGTCATCATGTCGTTGTCAATGCGTTTTGGTCAATCGAGTTGCGACGAGTTGAGATTCGACGCAGGGCTGGAGCTACTTCGAAACCGAACGTCTCGTAAGGAGAGATCTGGCGCTCGCTGTGATCTGACTGAAAGAATCGGCTGAACCAAGCTGTTTGGACATGTCTGACAGGGGTTGATTTTGAAGCAACTTGGCAATTCGAAGCAACAAACATTTGAAAAAAAGAACAATTGGAAGCAACTGGGCAAAAAAATGATTGTGTATCAACTGGTGGAGTTGAGCCCCTGAGCCTTTCGCTGGTTCGTCACCAGCCCTGGCAGGAAAGTGCTGCTGGCCACAGCTGCCGCGTTCTTCCCAAGTACGACGTCCCCGGCATTGCAGCTGACGGCCCTCACGGTCGTCACCTGTTTCTCCATCTTCCTCTATGGCGTTTTCCATCCGTATCGCCAGCGACTCTGGAATTGGAGTGAAGCTTTGGCACGAAATTTGGGATGTAAAGAGACGATGGAATGAGAGATTTTGAGATGCTTTAAGGGTTCTAGTTAATACATCAAAATCTAAGAATTGCAATTGAATAAGATAAAACATTTTGAGATATTTTAAGGTACCTCAAATGCCACTGTATTGCATTGTTGAAGCCTGGGAAGTTCGTTTGAGCATGGGAAGCCGCCCCAAGAGCAGTGGCTTCCTTGGCCAAGGAGTTGGGGCTCCTGATTACAGCACTGCTTTTGATTTCCTTGGCATCTGCTGTGATGCTCGGTGAAGGCGAAGATGTTTGTTTTTGAATGCTCACTTGGCAAAGATGAAGACCTTGGATCCGTTGGTGCTTAGTGATTTGAATGATTTCGATTTTGCAATGTGAAATGATCAGCAAAGATGTTGCTGAACGAAACGAAAGACAAGCATGGAAGGAAATTGAAAAGTATCCCGCGAGAATCCAAGTAGGTGTCGAAGCATCTCGTGTGGCTAGCGAACTATCAAGACATGATACACTCAGGATTGAAAATGAGGATCAGTGGGACAAGACAGATGCTTTCCAAACCTCGATGATCATCACCCTTGGTGTGATAGTGACATTGGTATGTTGCTTGGCAATGCATCCGAGGGAATGACATACCAAGATCTTCGTTCGGATTTTTTTGTGCAAGCTGGGATGGAGAAATACAACAACTGAGGCATTACCTTCATCATCAAGATTATCTTGGAAATTTGGCATGAACGGCGGGAATCTAATTAGATTATTCCATAAATTCTGAATTTATAGACTAAAAATGAATTAAACATGTTTTTAATGCTAATTTTCTAAATTATCTTTATTGTATATAGATGTTCCAGGTTCTGTGTTCCCCTGCCTGCCCCCACCCATAGTTATGGAATTTTGATACTTACATCCTCCTGCGTGGTATGGTATATCTGTAGTTTATTGGCCCTCCTCCCTTTCCTGTAATATCAAGAAAAATAGTAGTAATATTTTAAAGAATAAATAATGTTTTGTTAAATAAAACGGCACCGCCTAAATTTGAATTTGCTCAGGATGCGGGTCCAACGTACTCCAAAGTCCGATTTTTTTCTGAAAATTCTTTGCTTTTTGACACTGTCCAAAACGACCAAAACTTCGGAAAATTGTGGAGGAACTACCACAAAATTTTCCGAAAATTTGGCCGTTTTGGACGAAGAGGACTTCTTTCTTCGTTACTCTTTGTTGCCTTTCTCGGAGGTCGCTTCTCCTGTACCCTGGGCGCCTTCGACCTTTCCGAAACGCTTGATTTCTAAGGTTTGACCAAAAAGCAACAATTTTTGAAAAAATTAGGTCTCCAAGGACGAAATTGTTGGAAAATTGTTGGGTTTTGGACGCTGTCCAAAATCCAAGAATTTTCGGAAAATTTCGGACCTCTTCTGTTTTGGTCCATGCCAAAATTCAAGAATTTTCGGAAATTTTCGTTGCCTCGGCACGTACTTTGTAATTAATTTTAAAACACGGTATAACTATCAACCAAAAACTGAATACATGAACGTGCTGCTGGCTATACGAGGTGTCATTGAAAATAATACTTGGCCCTACATTAATTATCCAACAACCAATAGGGAATAGCCAAGAACCAACAACCAACAACCGAACACCAAGAACCAACAACCAATAACCAGCAACTAACAACCTATAACCAACAAACAACACCCAACAACTAACAACCAACACCCAATAACTAATCACCAACCCACCAACAACCAACAACAAACAACAAATAGACAACAACCACCACCCAACAACCAACAGCCGACAACCAAGAGCTAACAACCAATAACAAACAATGAATAACTCACAACCAACAACCAACAATAAATAACTAACAGCCAACAGCTGTCACAACCGATAACCAATACCCAACAACAAACAACCAATAACCAATAACGAATAACTAACAACCAACAACTGGCAATCGATAACTAATACCCAATTATTAACAACCATGAACTACCAACCAACAACAAGCAACCAACAACCAACAACCGACTACCAAATAACTAGCAACTACCAACCAGCAACTGACAACGATAACCAACAACCAACAACCATGAAGCGACAACCAAGAACCAATACCCAACAACCAACACCAAACAATTAAATAACCAACAATCCCTACCCAACAACCAAAAACCAATATCTAATAACCAATAACTAACAACTAACACCCAATAACTAACAACTAAAAACAAATAACTAAAAATTAATAACGAAAAATTAATAACTAATAACCAACCACTAAAAACCGACAACTAAAAATTAATAATTAAAAACAAACAATAAATAAATAACCAATAACTAAAAATAAATAATTAATAACTAATAACTATTATAACCAATAACTACTACTATTTACTACTTAATAATATATAATTAATAATTAATAATAAATAACTAAAAAATAATAAAATATTTATTTTAATTTTTTATAAATTATATATATTATTCTAATTAAATAACATAAATTATTTAATATATTTAATATATTTAATTAATATTATTAAAATAATTATTAAATTAATTATTAATAATAATTAAATATATAATTTAATAAATTAGTTAAAAAAAATTAATTA
>VSDK01022793.1:268091-286251 GCA_009767595.1 Symbiodinium kawagutii
TGTATTTTTTTATTTTTTTTCTTTATAAATATAATAAAAAATATAATATAAATAATTTATTTTAATTTAAAATTAAAATATATTTAAAAAATAAATAATATTTTTACTAAAATATATGAATAATAATAATCTAATAAATTAAAATATATTAAAATACATAAATTATAAATTTATTTTTTTAATTAAATATTTAAAAAATTTTTTTATAATTTTAATATCTTTTATTATTTAATTAATATATTTTTTTAAAAATTTACTTAAATATTAAATATTTAAAAAATTAAAATATAATTAATTTTCTATTTATTATTTATTATATAGTATGTATAATCTTATTTAAATTTAAAAAAATAATTTAAAAAAATTAAATTAAATTTTTAAAATATATTATTTTATAATATATTTTAATTATTATTTTATATAATATTTATAATAATATAAATATTGTTTTTTATATTACATTATTATTTTTATTAAAATATTAATTTGCTTTGCTACTAATGATCTTCAATTTCTTGAGGTTGGTTACCAATACTTCCCAGCCGATAGACCAAGGAAAAACCTACGGTTTCTGCGACATGTCTGTGTGGCCAAGCCTTTCTCACTTTCCTTTCGTGGATTAACCCAGGGATCGGAACTAGTGAACGACACGGCTGATGATAGTTGGCAAAGCTGCTAAATGGTTCAAAGCGAAAGTACTGTATCTCTTGGCAGATCTTTGTAGTGGTTAGCAATGGCTCATGGTCGATATCGGTGTAGATTAGATTGATTGTTGATAAGGATGGCTCACAATGATGCTTACCATGTTTTAATCCCTCATGCAGCTAGCAGGATAGTCCACCGTTTGTAGACCATGGAAAGCTCTAAGGGATCGTATCTTGTCAGTCGACATGGTACCGCAATGTAATAATGACAGGTAATCACTAATGAGCCTGCTTAATCACCCTCACATCACTACAGTAAATCCATTGGTAACCATGTTTCATTATGTTTCATGATTACATCCCCCCATGATTCCACAAAGTTCAGGGGCAGATCCAATCATCCAGGGACGACGGATCCAGGGGCTGGGCCCTAGACACCTCATTGGTTTAAATTTAAGCCAGCAGCCGCTGGTGATGAATTTTGGGGCGATTCTCAATGACAATTTTTACGGCTGATACTATACTTTATAGTATGATGATTTTTATGTACAAGCTTCTATAGTTTTAGTATTTGACTCTCCAAGCATCATTGTTGGCATTGTTGCCCATCATTCACCATCATGAAGCTGTAAACCATGATCAACCACGATTTACCAATGATGATTGGTTCCAAATCATGCTGCTCAGCAAACTCTCAGCAAATTCATTTAAACAAATTGAGGCGAATATCCCAGGGTCACCAACCACCCGTGGCTCACAGCTGACATCTGGTGACTTCACCACCAACCGCTGGGCGCAGCCCTGTGCCACGAGGCACGGTGAGTTCCAGGGCGCGAAGATGCGGAGGTGGACGACGCCGAGAGTGGCCTTGGCATGGCAAGGCCAAGGGGGATGCCTTGGACCCAACGGGTTCGACCACCATGAGTCTACCTATTATTTTTATTATTGATATTATTATTGTTAGTGATGTTATTGTTATTATCATTTTCCCTATGCAGAAGTTGACAGGTGGAGTCGGCCATCCATTTCGTAGCTAACAAGCTCCCTGATAGCGGTAACCATGGTGAGTTTCTGCCACAGCTGTGGCTCATAACATTACTAAATGGCTGAATCAAGGAATCCGAAGCCACAGGATCCAACATCGATGAAGCCTCCAACCGTTGAGCAACGGCACCACTGGACCTAGTAACTCCCAACAGCAGGGCGCATGGCAAATGCCTAGAGGCAGGCATTCATCAGGGGTAGATGAACCTGGGGAGTTAAGTAGATGAACCTTCCAACAAAGGTGTCTTTTGTGGTCATGCAGTTGTGACCAGCTGGGAAACATGGTTTTGACACCGCAAATGTCTGATTGATGAAAGTAAAGTAAATCCGAAGTGATTGTTTGTCGACAATTTGACGCACAAATATAACCCAACTGTTGCCAACTGATCATAATGAATCGGGGGATCTGCCTGCTCTGGGGGTACAACCTTTACCAATCAATAAACGAATCTGTCAAAGATGCCCACATGCTCAGCCGGATCCTCCAGAATCCACCTAAAAACACAGAGCAGGTTGAAGATTTGATCATGTTTGATCATCCTGATAGAGATCCATATTCACAAACGAACAGTCATTCCAAACAGCTTGTACTTCTAGTAAATCATGATTAAAAATCATGAAACATCCAGAGATCCTTGGAATACAGGTCAACCTTTGTCCCAGTAAAGAGCCGCCTCCAACATCTCCGCAGCTCCCAAGCAACAGCACCAAGTGTCCAAGTTGCTGGTTCCTCGGGGTTGCTCGGCGTCCTTTGGGCCCCCCTCCGACCAGCTGCCGCGGCGGTGTTTCTGCGCTCACCTGGAGTCTGGGAGGGCTGATGGCATGAGTTAGTGATGGATCAGTGATGAAGAAAACGGATCATAACTGACTATTTGATGGTTATATACCAAGCAAGGACGTGATGGCTCATGATGACTACTGATGGATCACGATAGGGAATAGATGGGAATAGTAACTAACTAATCATTGCAAAATGACAAAATCCTGATCAATGGTAAATAGGTACTGATGGATGATCCATGCAACAGGTTGGACAATCATGGACAACAATGGCAACCAATGGTGAATAATGGTCAATCACCATCGTTCGGATCGGAATGGCCAAGGATGGCTAATACTACTTTAAGGTTGATGATCACCGACAAGATTTCGGTAGGTTGCAACACTCAGCTTCCAGGTGTTTCCAGATCCAAATATGACCACGAAGGTTCTTGGTCACTACAATGAATGTGGATCTCCCGTGAATCAATGGATCATCATGGCAGCTGAAGAGTGACCTGGCTGCCCGTAACAGGGCTGTGGCTGCGGTTGCGGCTGAGCTTCTGGCTACGTCTGTCATTGGGTGTCCTGGCGCGACAAAAAACACAGCTAGGGACGTGTCAGGGCGGTCAAGATCACCAGCAACAGCACGCAACAACGTTTCAGACTGGCAACTGGTTACTTGGAGGCTGAAGGATGGTGAAATGATGGCGGTTAGTTGGTGATTTGTGGTGGTTATATATGGTTGACAATGAATGATGGCAAGTGACGGTGAACGGCGGTTGAAAAATGCGGACACAATATGAATCTGTATTGTTCATTGATAAATGCCCTACATGCCACAGTCAAGCTGCATCTGCTTGAAACAACCTGGCCCCTGACAACCAGCAGCAATGGTCAATCTTCGGCTTGCGATCCCCAAAAATCTCGGACGACGCAAACCCAATATCTTGTTGACGTTGGTTGATTACCAGCTTCCAATCCCAGGTTCCAATCGATGGAAAAGCTTGTCGCAATTTTCCACGAATTAATCACCGCTACTTGGATGCGTGCCCCACTTAGTAAATGGTTTCTAGCCATGGTTTTCTGGGGCTATACTACTTTATATCAAAGAATGTTGAGCTACGAAGTGCGAAACCTCCGTGTTGTCAAAGGAAATTGAGTTACAAATGCGAAATATCCGAGTCACGGAGATTAGAGATACATCGCATCAAAAACATCAAAGGCATCACATCAAAAATCACTTCCACATCAAAGACATCACATCAAAAAACAACACGTCACAAATCAATTCCACATCACATGCGTCATATCAAAAAAAATCCACAACAATGTGCATCGCACCAAAAACCCATTCCCAGTCGAATTCATTGCATCACACATCAATTCCAGGTCAAGGGCATCGCAAAACAATCAACTCCATGTCAAATGCATCACGTGACGCATCGAACCCATTCTAGAAGACATCACATTACAAATCAAATCAAATCACTTCACATCAAATACATCTGCTATGGGATTTCTTGTCGCGATGGCAGGGCTGCGCAACATGATGATGTTGTTGGAGATGCTCCAGGACCGCTTTTTGAAATGGCAGGGCTGAGCAAGATGATGTTGCTGCAGCGTTGGGTCGCGCCTTTGCCTGGCAGGCATGGTAGCTGGTGCATCTGGAGCTGCTCTGGGGCTTTTTTTGCGATGGCTGCGCTGCGCGAACTGATGTTGGAGCAGTGTTGTCATTAGTACCTTGCTTGCAATACCTTGCAACACCGTGTAATACCTTGTGATACCGTGCAAGACAATACTTTGCGGTACCTTGCAATACCATAGTGCTTTGCAATGTTTTGTAACACTTTGCAGTGCCTTGTTACCTTGTTGCGCTGGTGCGTGTTTCGCCCGCGCATTTTTTGTTTTGAATTCTGCACCTTCTGTTTGGTCCGACGTTGTGGGGTACGTTTTGGTTTGGTGCGTTTTTTTCTGCGCGGCGCATTCTTGTTTGCTCGGTACGTTTTCACACGGCACGTTTTTGCGCGGTGCGTTTTTGTGTGGCCCGGGCACCCTTCTGTCGCCCGTCTTATGAGGGCGAAAGCTCCCTACAAATAGCACAAAAGCAATTTGGGAAACCATCGCGCTTAGGGATAAGTTCGAAATTATTCGTCAAGGGCCCAGCGGTCGATGAAATAAACAACAACAAATTCGGAAGCGTCTTCTGCCTGCAGCAACAACAATGCGGAACCAGCTTTGAGGTCCCTGCGTCTGATCCCCGCTGCATGTCGCTGGTTGTTTCGTCGACGAAAATCTTCAGCAGCTTTAGAACAGCCAATGGGACGAATCTCATATAGAGCGGACTTGCTAAGAGTTGGCCGCAGCATTCCGCTATCGTCTTTGGGATCGATACCCCTTGGCTCCCACAAACTCATAAACCTAGGCGAAGCTCTTTCGAGCTTCGCACCAACGCAGCCAACCAAACTAACCGCGAGGTTGGTCGACATTCGAAGGCGGCCAAGGCGGCCGTGCTTTGTAAGACATCCGTATTCCCGCGGGCTTTTAGACCAAGGTTTTCCTCCTTCAGCCCCTCGCAACCCAGAGCTTCGACTTGAGCAATGACCTTCACTGCATTCTTGTGACAGGTTTCGATCCAAGCCTTGAACTTACACCACCAGCTATCCCATTGAACTGGTTATTGAGCCTTATTGTAGTATTGGATTACCAATCATTCTCACAATGCCGATAAGCTATTGGATTACTGTTTGTTCAAAATAGAATTATTCCAGTCTTGTCGTAGTATTGCTCCCAACCACAAATTAAAGATCTTGAAGCTTTGAGAATGCCGATTATAAGCCTATAGCATGGATCACGACGCTGCCCACCATGCACCCGAATATTTTTGTTCAGCGAACGGCGCTTGCGCGACCCCCTGAAGCCCAAACGGCTCCAAGCCCTGACGCAATATCACGCTGAGGCGCACCTGGCCTTATATCTTTCCTTCAAATTCTCCAGGATGGGTCGTCCGCAGAACGGCTGTCAAGGCCAGCCGTCAATGCAGGGCGATCTTCTTGGAATCGCTTGATGACCTGTGGTCTCACGACCCAGCCGCCGAGGCGCAAGTTGTAGACGCGCCCTGACGAACGCAACCGCCCCTTGCTCGATGTCTCTAATTCTTCTCCTGCCTCAGACTCGCCCTGTGCGCTGACAAAGTTTGGATGTCTCATCACGCCATGGCATCGCACATCAAGTAAAGCATGTATAAGCGCCATCATCCAACCATTTTCCAATCTACAACACAAAAAATTATTGGTTTTTGAAATAGCTGACTAATCACCATTGAACGAGTGTTCAACCATTGTATCACACCACTACCCAACCCAAAACTTCAAACATGCCCGAAGGCCAAGATACCAGATTGTCTGTTCCACGATGGAAGAGCTTCTTCCACCGCAGTAATGCAATTCATCAGAACTTCGCCTCGCAAGGCTTTTGGTCTCGGCCAGAATCAGGAGCAGCCCAAAATCTTCGCGGGCTTTCATATAATCATATCTCATGCACTTACTTGCAGCTAGCATGTGCGTTCCATTCAACCACCACCATAGTTTTACATCATCAACATCACCGTGTAAATCTCATTATTCAACCTTTCCAACAACACATGTCCAGGACCCATTGAACATTTTGGGTGGGAAAGGAAGCATGGACAAGACCTACAATGAGGAAGCCTGTCCACTGCCCAATTTCCAGCGCCTCATCTTCTTCGGCCCAGAACTGCTCCAGAATTTTCTGGCGTGCATGCGCGCTTCATGCGCCTGTTTTCTCTCAAGCTCAGCTGCGATCACTGAGAGTACTGCGTCACCAAAGCTAGCTATATGACGCGTTGCCGATACAGGGGCCATGTGACGGACCAACATTCTTTCACCTGGCCTTGGATGGTGACATGATGGTGCATATCGGCTCGCATAATATTGGGGCCTGGTTGATTGTTGGGGATGCCGCATAAGCACGAAAACGAAAAATATCATTGAAGAATGGCGCGAGGATTTCAGAGCAGCGACCCCCAGTTGTGAGATGCTTTCAAAGGTTGAGCCATCACTCGCTCTGTCATTCTCCGCCTCTCTGCGTTTCCTTCGCCTTCGCTCTGCAACCTTCAACGGGGGGAAGTGGCCGTTTCAGTGGGGCTTGTGCTGAGGAAGCCTGGGCGGGACCTCCACTGAGGAAACTTGGGCGATACAATGAAGAATCCTGGGCGGGAAAGTAAGCATGGACAAGACCTGCAACGAGGAAACTTGCACCGGACTTGTGATGAAGCCTGGACAACACCCCCCTCTCAATCCAAGAAAAACTATTTCACATCTCCCCAGCAAAGCTGGTTGCATTTTGCCAAGAAATATGCTTTTGAAGAAGAACTAGGAGACCTTGAGTGCCAAGAACCCCTTCAAAATCACATTCGTGTGTAGAATGCAGCCAATAGCAAAGAGCTTTAGCTTGGTAGGGTTTTGTTCGGTACGTTTTTGTGTGGTGCATTTTTGTGGTACTGATTTTTGTTGCGCTGGTGACTTTCTTCTGGTGCTTTTGTGTTGGTGATTTCGTTGTGGCAGTCATTTTGCGCTCATGATTTCCATGCGCTGCATCTTATAGGCACCAATGCCTTCCCTATAGGCTTTATCAGCTTGGAAACTTCCGCCGCCGCCTCGTGCGAGCACTGCTTGTAGGGTTTATATCCATGGCTGTGGTCAACAAACTCGGCAAACTGTGGGGGCACTAGTCATCATATTCAGCATGGTTGGTTGGTGGTTAGTTTCGCCACCTTCAGATATGCGCAAGTTAATCAGCCAACCATCCCACAACATTTGGGAAAAATCATAAAGAAATGTCAATCAAAGCACCCATTATTGCTGGTTGACCCCCATAGTTCATCACCGCTCTTACCCACTATGAACCGCCAGCACCCCCAATCAGCATAACTTCTACCCCCCGAGCCGCAGCTCCTCTCCAATCTCCTAGGCGCTGCTGGAAAGCTGCACCAGCGGCACTAGTTGCGCCACCGACCAATAGCCATTCTCGCGCCAGCACTTCGGCGGAACTGCGCGCGACAAGGAGCTCCACCCGTGATTATGAATCGTAACAAAGGCTGGTGACGGTTGGTCACTGGGATAATGACGGTGGTGGCGATGGGTAACAAAGGTTCGTGATTGTCACCATGGTGACTGTATAGCCATTATCACAATGGGGGTAATGATGGTGATGATGATGATGATGATGATGATGATGATGATGATGATGACTACAATACCGATGGGTGATAAGCACTGATGGCGATTATGATCGTGAACTAGTGCAGGTCGAAGGGCCTAATACTAGGGATGATGACGAGCAGTGATCTAGATATGGGGGGACTTGGTTGAGGTAACGACAGAGCGCTGCTCCCATTGGACAGCGATAGTTGTCCATTGAACATTCATCTGCCATAAACCAGCAACCATTTTGCCTCCGGTCAATCATGCCAGTCTACTTTATCAACGAGCATCAACCAGCATTTTTCAACCATATTAACCACTATTCACCAATCATTATCAATCATCACGAACCACTACTAGGCACTATTATACAACCATCAGTATATTCACCAACCATTATCAACCATCACCAACTGCCATTACATAGCCATCATACTTCCTTCTGTTCCCTTCCATGGTCGGTTTAAACTCCTGCTGGTCGAACTATTTTGTCAGCTTTGGGGTACCAATGGGGCCAAAGATCAAACATCAGCGCGCCGTCCACGAAATGGGCGAATTGTGTGCGTGTGAGTGTGTCCATTTTTGTTCGGCTATGACTCTGACCCAACTGTACAAAATTCCAATTGTTTTGGCCATGTCCGTAGATTAGATTGGATAAAAATAGATCTGGTCAGGTGAGATCAGTTTAGGCTAGAGAATAGACAGATAAGCAAATGGCTAGGCCAGCTATAGACCAATCTCCCTTCAGATCTGCCGGCCACAAGCTGCTCTGAGCGCTTCCCCAGCTGAGTCACAGCACATCCAAAGAAGCTCGTGAGCGAGCGCAGATCAAATAGATATGGATCCAGTCTTCGAGGTCGAAAGATCTTCTGTATCTGAGCGAGCTTGGATTTGCCGTCTGAATCTGGATACCCTTGGGATACCCAAACTGCATGGTTGGGGAGCATCATTTGTGGACTATCCCATGCTGCCAGCGAAGAGTGAACCAAACTTTATGATTCTATCATAATGCAGATATATGATAATCTAAGCATGAGACAAAATCTAAGCATGAAACAAAACGATATCAGACCCTTTATGGAAGGAATTGGATGACAACTTAGAGATCTAAGCTATCGCGGTATGGCTACTTTCCAGAGCTTCACTGACAAAAAGCTCGGGAACAAAGTCTGGTTCCCAAGCTAGTTCTTGGAACATAACAGCCAAGAAACCCACTAACCTACTGCGAAAAAATGAACAGAATATGTACCTTACCATGATGATCATCCATGCTAGTAACTGAGTTAATCCAAGTCGGTACCCGCTTCTAACTAGGGTTACACCATACTGGGATGATCACCCAACCACATCACGTTGCTTAAAGCTCCTACTCCGCTTCACTGTTGGTGGTTATGTGTCACTTGCTGTCGTCCCCAAAACTACTCAAGGTACACCAAGGTACTTGAGCTTCTCATTCAAATTCTCCTATTAGATCCTTGTAGCCTTCCAGCGAACTTGGTGACGAACTCAGACATACCACGGACTTCGCTATCGCACAGCTGTTCCTCCGCTCCCAACGAGCCAAGGCACCTCTACACAGCTGTTGCCCTTGCGGAGGCCTATGGCCATGGACACCAAGTCCAACCACAGACTCTAAGTGGGATCGCCATGGATAATCTTTGCCAATGAGAATTGAAATCCACTGATTTCCAAAAGCAGATTCGAAGAAATCGTCAAACGGGGAGAATTCGAACCAGTTGCAGATTGATTCATGGGCCTGGGAGTCGGCTACCCCTACTTCGTTACAGTGGACGGAATCCCATTCCCAAGTGCAACAATATCATGGGGATGCAATCTGCCGTATACCAACTGCTTTGCTACTAATGATCTTCAATTTCTTCAGGTTGGTTACCAATAAGTCCCAGCCAATAGAACAAGGGAAACATAGGGTTCCTGGCCGTTTCTGTGTGGCCAAGGCTTTCTCACTTTTCTTGCTTGGATAAGCCCAGAGATCCGAACTAGTGAACAGCGGCTGATGATGGTTGGCAAAGCTGACAAAAGATTCAAAACAAACACATCCCTTGGTAGATCTTGGTAGTGGTTAGCAACAACTCGTGGTTGATATTGGTTTAGATCAGATTGATCGTTGATCGTTGATGAGGATTGTTAACAATGATGCTTGCCATGTGGTGATCGTTCACTAAGCTAGCGGGATAATCCACTGTTTGTAGACTCTGGAAAGCTCTAAGGGATCGTATCTTGTCAGTGCACATGTTACCGCAGTGTAACAATGATGGACAATGACTAATTGATGAGCTTGTTCAATCACCAGCACATCCTTAGATCCATTGGCAATCATGCTGAATGACGCGTGATGATGACATCCCCAATGATTTCCTCAAATCTAAGGGGAGATCCAATGATTCAGGGGGGGGCGACAGATCCAGGGGCTGGGCCGATCCCATTGGTGGTTGGGGCGATTCCCAGTGACAATTCTTGCGGCTGATACTGTACTTTAGTTTTTAGGATACTGAGAATCCAATAGTAAAAGTATACTATAACACTGAAAAATACGCTTTATACAACTATGATGATTTTTGTGCGCTAGTTTCTATAGCTTTGATATGTTTTAGTATCTGACCGTGGTTTCAAAGCATCATTGTTGGCATTGTTGCCCTTGCATCTTGCGAACAATGATTCTTGGTTCCGAATCATGCTGCAACTCAGCAAACTCTCAGCCGCGCAGCAAATTCGAGGTGAATCTGGTGGTTTCATGCGCTTCACGTGGCTGTTGACCATCAATTGTTACAGTTGTTGCTGGCAGCAGTGATCTGTGGGTCACCATGATGCCACCGTATGCCATCTACCAAGGCCTACCATCAAGTCTAGGGAGATAAAGCATATGAAGCAGGAGATGAAGCTCTGAGTACCTGATCTCAGAGATCCACAGCCAACCCTGGACCGGCGCTACCCAGGCACGGTAATCCATGGCGCAGCCAGGATGCGAAGGCGGACGACACCGAGAGCCTGGGTCCAGCGCGGCCAAGGGGGCCCTGCACCCAACGGCTTTGATGACGAGTCTACCCATATGTGGTCACCATATCAGCTTCTGGGTTCAGACATGTCCAAACTGAACAGATTCGTGCTTGATCTACAGATCCGGTTCATTCAGTGCTCAAACTGATTATCAAACTGATTATCAAAGTAGTACTCAGATTCTCTGATCTCACGACATCTCGATCGAGGTGATTGCGCATGTCCCGGGTGAGTTCTCGGTCAACAGCCGCCCATCGAGCCACAACCGGCAGCCGGGGCCAACCCAACAGCAGCCTGGCATAGCATGCAAATTGTGAACAGATTGTTGGCTTTACGGAGTAAGAATCATATCCAATCATGCCAAATTATCCACGAATTAGTCATTGATGGCCAATGGATAATTTCCGTTAACACATCCATGAACTAGTTGAGAATGATAAACCACCCCGCAATTTCAGCACAGCCCTTTGAACAGCCACTGACAATTTGTGGTAGCTGAATCATCTTGGGGATTACCAGCCTGACAACAAAGAACGGTTGCGCACACCAACTCACCACAAATTGAGCAATTTCCAAAGGCTCTTGTGGCTCTGTTATGCTGTTGTTGATCGACAGTAGATCCCGCAATAATAATAATAGTGCGTTGAAAAATCCATCGCAGGTGCCACTTTGATCCATGATACAGTTCGAACGGTCAGTCAATAGGTACTCTCGGTGTACTCCTCATATGGCGATCCCCGAATAAACCAGTATTCCGCTGCAGCAACGTTAGCAAAATGATCAAGCCTAGTTTTGGAACTGCTCATTTGACTCATGTTGGTTCGTTTGCCTGACCAGGGATACAAGCCCCTTTGAAGCACTGTCAACGTTTCATAACCAATATCGACCATTCATCATCAATTTTGAAGCGGTATCACTGATGATTCACCACTTTGACCATTCTTACCCATTTGTATTCCTGCACTCATCACGCTTTTAATGGCAAGACTAGTGGTCATACAGCTTAACCATGGGATGGTTGTAGATGGTGATAATATTTCCCCGCTCCAATGACTACAGTGGACTTATGCATTTATCCTACCATTTGGTTCCCGGCAGTTCCAAATCTCTTGCCCTTTGAAGGCATGGCCCTGAGATACCCCTGGCTCCAAATCGCTCATTCCAACTGCCAGTACCATCTGCTTCACATCAACGTGTCTCCCCGAACAGCTCCGCCAAGTAGCTCTGACAGATCGCTGCCAGCATCAGGGGAGGCATCCTCTCCGCTGTTCCCGACGCTCCTGGTCCAGTAAGACCTGACAACAAAGAGGAGGGTCAGTGATGACCAGCTTATCATTAAACATCTTTTTATCTGATATCACTAGTGATCAACCAGCCAATATATCGAATAGTTTATCGAGTAGAAAACAATTGTTATCAGCTAATCAACAAATGGATGGGTGAACAGCAAATGGTTGCTGCTTCTTCGATGAAAATCATCAGTGTAATAACAAAGGGTTTCATTGATACAACTGTTTGTCAATGGATGAATCTGCTGGTTGTTGTTGATCAAAAACCCGTAGTTAGAATAGCTGTGTGGTGATGACTTAACCTGATCACCAAAACAGGTAGCAACAATCCACAAGAACAGTGGTTTTTCTGGACACCTACCTAAATTAATTAACACAAACATTAATGAACAATGAATAAAATTGTTGCCAAACAGGAAAAAACCTATCAAAGACACCACATTTGTTTCAACAAAAATCAACTACAGAACCAGCTTCGGCCAGTTAATCATACAACCAGGGTAATCTACATGCCATGTTTGCCTTAAAACAAGTCTGGCGATGAACACAGGTTGCTGGTCTGGTGGTCGCCCCTTGGATCGTAGGTGTACCAACCTGAACCAACACGGACCAACAAAACGCGTGGCCTCCGGTGCCAGAAACACGGAGGAAACCCTTTAGTGAAGTGATTTCCTTTCAAGTTTAACGGCGGTCACCTGGAAGTACCCAAACTACCCAAAATTTATAATTTCTAACCAGTTTGAGGTGACCAGCGCCTTCCATGGACGTTTTGTTGCACGGATTAAGAAAACGCTGTTGCGAATTTTCTAACACATGCACAACACAAACAAAACATGTTTGAATTTGAACACCCAATCACGTGTTGAGGATTGTTAATATCATAAGCGGCGGTGATTCTACTTCTACACAACATCAATCCAACTGCAACAGGCCGGGGTGAGTTCAGGGAATCGGCTGCTTGGCAAATCGACCTGATCAGTCAATTCGCTGGTTCGTTGGTTGGGTGGTTGGATGGTTACCGAAGGTTTTGGTTATTGGTTGTTTTCCTTGCGTCGATGTTACCCTGAAAAACATCAACGCCGAAAAAAAACAGTTTGCACACCCAAAACAAATCCACCACCACACTCACCCTCGACCGCGTATCATGTGTCATTATCAACCATAATCTACCAGCAATAAACACTATAACTGAGTTGTCACAACTACACTCAATCATCACTCAATCATGCTGAACCTTGAGTCATCAATCTCAATCATTCTGCCATAATCCACCATTTCACAATCAAACATCCTGAGCCATGATCCTACGAACAAACCATTGACTCCTTGCCCTTGCTGTTTCACTGTTGCACAGCAATCACGCCTCACTTCAGTCGTCTACTGGGGCGACCCCAGTTCCAAAACTGTAGAACTTTCTTGGCGAAGTGAGGCCAAACTCAGAGGCTGTCGCCCAAATTAAAATACAAATTGCTAAGCACGAGTCAATGATAATTGTGGAAACCGACAGCCGAATAACAAGCAAATTGAAAAACTTTTGAAACCGTCAATCACGCTATTGGCATCGGCCCATGGGTTGAACTGCGCTATGGCACCTTCAGCCTTCTGCGCCTCGCAGCTGCTCCGATGCGCCTGGCAACGGTTCTTCTCGGCCACCGTCTCCAACGACTTCTGGGTTTCGTAGATGCGCCACACCTTCACCATGCCCTTGTGGATCTCAGCGCCTGGCGAAGCTGGCTTCGAGCTGGCGAAGCCAGCTTCGGCTTGGCTACATCAAGCCATGGCTACAAGGGTTATTCTATAATTTTGGTTTGAAAGCCATACAGCTATAAGAGGAAACCAATGTTCGAACCCATTTGCAAAATAATATGCTCCAATGTTTCCCTTACGCACCGGACGGGCATGGACCATACATATTCCGAATATCCCTTGTATACAAATCCACCCGCCCCGAACGTGCTGGGGCGTGATTTTCGCAGCCACATACAATCTGTGGTACAGCTTGGGCTGGGGGGGCGCCTTTATTTGTCTAAGGTCCCCGGACTTTTCAGCCAGGTTGGGCCAACATCACGCCAATATGACCCGAACATGATTTCAATAACATAGAGCATGGCCAACATCAACCTCAAGATGGGCAAGGTGGGCCCATCATGCGCCGAAGGTGACCCCAACATGCGCCCAACATGCCGCAAGATGGGGCCAACCTACCCCAACATCTGGCCAGAGCTGCCGGTCATGGCTCCATGTGCTCTCACTCACCCCTCCTGTTTTTTCATGTTTTTTGTCAAACGACTTGTCGGCAAGGTTGGCACTACAGGCATTTATTGTCGCCCAGCACAATTCCAACGTGAACCCAGCATGGGGCCAACTTCGTCGCCAAGCTGGGCCCCAGGTGGCGAAGATCGGCCTAGATGGCCCCAACACCGGCGTCTGGCAAGAACTTCGCAACATAGGCCCCAATGCCCCAACATTGGTCTGAACATACGCCAAGATGTGTCCAACATCTTGGCCAAGGGCCCCAAACACCGAAAGCAACAGTCGCAACCTTGCAGCTGGCATCAAGAATGTGCGGTACAATTTTCTGGGGCAAAAGGGCTCTCCTTTTTTCGTCTAAAATTTTCTATTTTTGCCGCTTTTCGAAACGTGACTTTTAGGAGGGTTTGGTCCAACATCGTGCCAATGTGGCCCAACATCAGGCGAACGAAGGGCCAACGCGGAAGTAACATGGGGCCAACATGGGGCCAATTTGCGGCCAACATGGGCAAAAAATGGGCCAAGATGGGCCCAACATGCGCTCCAAATGACGCCAGCATGCGCCAAACATGTGTCCAACATGCAGCAAGATGGGCTCATCATGCCCCAACATCCGGCGAGAGCTGCCCGATATAGAGCTCAAATGCTCCAAGATCTGCCACACATATGCCAAGCTGCGCATGCCATGGTTCGCACATGCCCCCACTGACCTCTGTAAGCATTTTTTGATTCAAACCCCTCTGTTTTTCATGTTTTTTGTCAAACGGCTTGTCGGCAAAATTGGCATTACAGCAATCATTTCGCCCAACACAATTCCAACATGAGCCCAGCATGGGGCCAGCTTCGTCGCCAAGCTGGGCCCCAGGTGGCGAAGATCGGCCTAGATGGCCCCAACACCGGCGTCTGGCAAGACCTTCGCAACATAGGCCCCAATGCCCCAACATTGGTCTGAACATACGCCAAGATGTGTCCAACATCTTGGCCAAGGGCCCCAAGCACGGAAAGCACCAGTTGGAACTTTGCAGCTGGCATCAAAAATGCGCGGCGCAAATTTCTGGGGTCTTTTGAAACATTCGTTTTTGGCAAGGTTTGGCCCAACATCACGCCCATATGGCCCAACATCGGGCCAACAAGGGGCCAACATGGGGGGGCCCACGTTGGGCCAAGATGGGCCCAACACGCGCCGAAGGCAATGGCAATACCGCCTCGCAAAAAACTCTGGCAGCAACACAGAATCCGAAGAAAATGTCTTCTGGAAAATCAGATCGGACGTTGTGGCAGAAATGTCCCAAACCGAACCAAAGGATATTACTGGTATGATATCCACGCTTCTGTTGACATTGGTACACACCAGGCTAGGTTTTAGCCTGTTACTAGAAGGGAGAATACTGTAGAGGATATATGACCGTGATTTACTCTTGTTCACCCATGACAACGGCTTTACTTGGGGACATACGTCGTATACGCATCTTTTTATCATGCGCATATTTTAATGTATACGCAGTTCATCATGGAATTTTTTTGACCGACCTCCCCAACTGAGAGTGACTGTAGGATAGAATTCCCAAGTGGTTCGAACATCAGAATCCAGGCATTACAACTCGGTCCGCTAAGAAATTATTGTTGGTTTATGAATTGTGTGTGGGGTTGGCTACGGGTTCTGGGTGGATTTAGACACACCGGGTCAACAGCGGGGGGCGCAGTCCCTTGCACTGACACTTTTATCCGATCCACTTTACACGCAGTTCGGAGTGACCCGCAAGTTCATAGAGCCACCGCCTGAAAACGGTTGGAACCAGGAGCCGTAGCCAGAGCCGCCAAGAAATCTGGCAGGCCCCCGGCATCCGCGGCGTTCCATCTGAGCCGCGCAGGGTCGCTGTCCGAGGGCGGTGGCACCGTCACTGAAACTCATCGCGCCTTGCCAAGCGCCTTGCTCGCACAGGATCCGCCAGCCATTCCTGGCTGGTAGCACGCAGTGGCAATCGTTCATGACGGGGAATGATGCTGAACAAAGTTACTTTACTTCGAGTGATCCCCACCATGTCATGTCAACACTGCTTGTTGACTCCACTTTTGTCTAACATTCTCTCCGACATTTAGAATGACATTCTTTCTGACATTCTCTCCGACATATCTTCTGACATTCTTTCTGACATATCTTCTGACATTCTCTCTGGCATACCTTGACATTCTTTCTGACATTCTTTCTGGCATATCTTTTGACATTCTGTCTGGCATCTCTTCTGACATTCTTTCTGGCATTCTCTCTGACATTCTCTCTGACGACATTCTTTCTGACATGTCTTCGGACGTATCTTCTGACATTCTCACTGACATTCTCACTGACATTCTTTCTGGCATGTCTTTTGACATTTCTTCTGACATCTCTTCTGACATTCTTTCTGACATCCCTCCTGACATTCTCTCTGACATTCTTTTTGGCATCTCTCTTGACATTCTTTCTGACATCTCTTATCGCTTTCTTTCTGACATATCTTCTGACATTCTATCCTGACATTTCTTTTGACATTCTCTCTGACATTCTTTCTGGCATATCTTTTGACATTCTGTCTGGCATTCTTTCTGACATGTCTTCTGACATCTCTTCTGACATTCTCTCTGACATTCTTTCTGGCATATCTTTTGACATTCTTTCTGACATATCTTCTGACATTCGTTCTGACATCTCTTCTGACAATTTCTCTGACATTCTTTTTGGCATATCTTTTGACATTTTCTCTGACATATCTTCTGACATTCTTTCTGGCATGTCCTCTGACATCTCTTCTGACATTCTTTCTGGCATCTCTTTTGACATTGTTTCTGACCTATCTTCTGGCATTCTTTCTGACATGTCTTCTGACATTCTCTCTGACATTCTTTCTGGCATATCTTTTGACATTCTCTCTGACATCTCTTCTGACATTCTTTCTGACATGTCTTCGGACGTACCTTCTGACATTCTCACTGACATTCTTTCTGGCATGTCTTCTGACATTCTCTCTGACATTCTTTCTGGCATATCTTTTGACATTCTCTCTGACATCTCTTCTGACATTCTTTCTGACATGTCTTCGGACGTACCTTCTGACATTCTCACTGACATTCTTTCTGGCATGTCTTCTGACATTCTCTCTGACATTCTTTCTGGCATATCTTTTGACATTCTCTCTGACATCTCTTCTGACATTCTTTCTGACATGTCTTCGGACGTACCTTCTGACATTCTCACTGACATTCTTTCTGGCATGTCTTCTGACATTCTCTCTGACATTCTTTCTGGCATATCTTTTGACATTCTCTCTGACATCTCTTCTGACATTCTTTCTGACATGTCTTTGGACGTATCTTCTGACATTCTCACTGACATTCTTTCTGGCATGTCTTTTGACATTTTTTCTGACATCTCTTCTGACATTCTTTCTGACATCTCTTCTGACATTCTCTCTGACGTTCTTTCTGACATATCTTCTGGCATTTTTTCTGACATGTCTTCTGACATTTCTTCTGACATTCTCTCTGACATTCTTTCTGGCATCTCTTCTGACATTCTTTCTGACATCTCTTTTGACATTCTTTCTGACATATCTTCTGACATTCTTTCTGACATTCTTTCTGGCATATCTTTTGACATTCTCTCTGACATATCTTCTGACATTCTTTCTGACACGTCTTCTGACATTCTATCCTGAAATTTCTTGTGACATTCTATCTGACATATCTTCTGGCGTTCTTTTTGGCATCTCTCTTGACATTCTTTCTGGCATTCTCTCTGACATTTCTTCTGACATTCTTTCTGACATTCTTCCTGACATTTCTTCTGACATTCTTTCTAACGTTCTTTCCTCGCGGTTGAGGTCCGGCAGCGACCACTGGGCGCGGATAGTCGTGGTTGAGGCCCGGCAGCGGCCACTAGGCGCGGGTGGGCTGGGGT
>VSDK01022793.1:286261-314310 GCA_009767595.1 Symbiodinium kawagutii
CTGGCGGCGGATGGTCGTGGTTGAGGTCCGGCAGCGACCACTGGTCTTGGATGGTCGTGGTTGAGGACCGGCAGCGACCACTGGGCGTGGATGGTCGTGGTTGAGGTCCGGCAGCGACCACTAGGCGTGGATGCTCGTGGTTGAGGTCCAGGCGGAGGAGGAAAGGAGACGGAGGACGAGAACGAGGAGACAACTCTGATAAAATCTAACAACCCTCACCTGACAGGTGGGGAAATAGGGTGTTTTTGACAAGACCACTAGCGAATCAGTATTACTCAATCGTCACCTGCAATTGTTGTCAATGACTGCTTAGCTTATCATTCAAGATCATGGCGCTAGCTGCTTTCCACCGTCATGAATGATAGCTAGAAGTCTGGCCTCCAGGACATATCCGATGATCTCGGGCTCACCGTCCTGACCATCGCTGCACTCTTTGATTCCTCAAACTGCTTGGGATCTATGGAATTTTCCAAGAACCTACGGACCAAAACTTTCTCCACAACTGGACGATCCTCCCTGGAAAAGAGATATGGTTGCGTCGCTCACATACTGCAAGTCACGATTGGTTCCACTACTGTTGTTTGGCGTTCCTTTTTTTGAAGGATCCAATTCTCCTAGTCTCATTTTCCCCCATGACTTCCCTGATGACTGCAGTTGGCCTGAAGGTCCGCCAGGACTTCTAATGCTAATGCCCGGGCAGCATCTTGGGCCTGTTCGGGACACGCCCGGGGAAATGTCAAATGACTTGACTTACCTCAGCATCCAGAACTGAATCCCCGGCATCCTTCAGGTCCCATCTCTTCCACCGAGAGTGGGCCTGAACGACAGCCCAAGAACGACGACGCCCTCACTGAAAACTAATCGCACCTTGCGAACCGCTTCGCTCGGCGGAGCATATCCTCCGCCGAGCCCGCAATCCTGGCTGGTGGCACTGACTGGCAATCGCTCATAGTGGTGAATGCATTTAACAAAAATAGGTACTTTTGACAAGACCGCTAGCGAATGAATATTACTCTGTCGCCTACAATTGTTGTCAATGACTGCTTAGCTAATATTCGCCATGATGGCGCTAGCTGCTTTCCACCGTCATGAATGATAGCCAGCGGTCATTGCAAGCATGCTGAAAGTTGTCAGTTAGTCCACTGCATTTGAGAATGGTTCACAATAGCGTTGTTAATCTGGCAATGATAATGGTCAGTTCTTACCCTTTTTTCATGTTTTTTTGCGAAAAACAACCACTAGGATTTCAGCATCATGAAATCGGTTTCTTAATTAACAAACGAAACATTATTCCAAAGAGACCCGAAGACACTCAACAAATCCGGCTGCTCGGCGTCGCCGCCTCCAATCTGATGATCTCCTGCTCGTCCTGACCATCATCAATCGCTGCACTATTCTGTTCCTCACATTGCCTGGGGTCTATGTAATTTTCCAACAACCTACAGACCTAAACCTTGACTACTGCACATATGTTTGAGAAATCAGAATTTAGAGTCGGTCAAAATAGGATACCCGAAAAACCATTGGTTTACCAGTAGTACCGCACAAGGCGGCGGCGGAAGTTTCCAAGATAGGAGCACTATAGGAGTGTGCAGTTGTGGTTGCGACGATTGATTGTCCGAGGGATCCGAGAACTGAACATCACTTGGGCCTGACTTCCTACCAATGTGAGCATCGATCTGGCCACTTGACTGGCAGCCTATCTGTCTAGCTATCTTTCTATCAGTGGATCAGTTTTCTTTCTGTCTGTCTGACTGTCTATCTATCTATCTATCTATCTATCTGATGATCTATTCGTTTATCTATCTGCCTATGTACTTGTCTTTCTATCTACCTCACTATCTATCTCGTCATCTTTCTGTCTATGTATCTATCTATCTACCTGTCCATCTATCTATTTATCTATCTGCCTATCTATCTATCTGTCTATCTATCTACCGAATTATTTGTCTGATCATCTATGTGTCCATCTGTCTATCTTTCTGTCTATCTACCTGACTATCTATCTACTTTTCTATCTGACTCTCGTTTCGTCTACCTATCTGTCTATCTATCGACCCATCTAGCCATCTGAATCTGGCTATCCAATTGTCTGTCTATTCCATCTATCTATTCTAGCTATTCTATCTATCTATCTATCTATCTATCTATCCATCTATCTATCCATCTATTCATCCATCGATGCATCTATGTATCTGACTATCCATCTAGCCACCCATCGATCTGACTATCGACTTGTCGATCTATCTGGCTACCTCTTTGTCTAGCCATCTTTCGTCTATCTATTCATTTACCTTCCAAATGTGCTTCGATCATGAAGTGTTTTGCATCTAGGTGTTTGGCCACTTTTGATAATTGGACCTTGCAAAGGTGTTCCGATCATCAAGTGTTTTGCTACTTTTGACCTGCAAATGTGCTTGGCGCGCAAGCGTTGTGCACATTTTGGCCACATAAATCACGAAAAGTGACGCGAAACGCAAGTGTTTTCCTACTTTTGTCTCCTGTGTTCAAAAAGTGTCAAAACGTGCTGTGTTTTGACACATTTGCTTCAAAATGTGCTTCTCGCCCTGGCCGCGTGCACTTTTTCGGACATGCAACTTTCAAAACTTGTTAAAAACCACGAGTTTTTGCGACTTCGGACGTGAGAATGTGCTTCGCGCGCAGGCGGCGTGCCAATTTTCATGATCATATGACATCTCCGAAAAGTGGCCCGAAACGCTAGTAAAATTGGGCTTTTTATTTCTGTACAAGATTTTATCTTAAAAATTTGCTTCGCGCGCAGGCAGCGTGCCACTTTTGAGAATCATGAGTCATCAACAGTGCTCCGAACATGTAGTGTTTTTACGATTTTGACTTCCAAATGTGCTCGGCGCCTAGGTTTTTTAACGATTTTGAACGTGGAATCCTCTAAAAGAGCTCCGAGCATGCAGTGCTTTTACAATTTTGACTTCCAAATGTGCTTCGTGCCTAGGTTTTTTTTACGATTTTGCAAGTTGCAACTTCCAAAAGCGCTCCGAACCTGACATTTTTTTACGATTTTGACTTCCAAATGCGCTTCGCGCCTAGGTTTTTTTACGATTTTGCAAGTTGCAACTTCCAAAAGTGCTCCGAGGCTGACATGTTTTACGATTTTGACTTCCAAATGCGCTTCGCGCCTAGGTTTTTTTACGATTTTGCAAGTTGCAACTTCCAAAAGTGCTCCGAGGCTGACATGTTTTACGATTTTGACTTCCAAATGTGCTTCGCGCCTAGGTTTTTTAACGATTTTTGCACACACCTTCCGCCACAGTGGTCCGCACCCGCCGCTTTAGCGAGGTACCCTTCTGGACCCTCATGATGCACCAAACCTTTCAAAACACAGCATTTCGCGACTTTCCTAACATTTTGGCGCGCTCGCACTCTCACCTTTCTCACATCTCTTCTTTCTCACATCTGCATAGGCGATCTACCCTAGCTGAGTTGTCCATATTGTCGGAAGTTAGACTTCTAAACTTCCTTCGATAATGAATGTCCGTTACAAATGGCTATGTTGGGGTTGAATAATTTTGACCCATAGCCATATGGCGGTCTTTGAAAATACGGATGCCCCAAGCAATGCTTGGTTTATGACTGTCAATGGCTGGTAGTGGATGATTTAGGGTGTTCCCAATGGCTTGAAAAACACCAGCATGTATGTTAATACGATGCGTTAACCAATGGTTGGTGATGAATAACGGTTGTTGGTGCATGATGGTGGTTGATAACAAGGGTTTCCATAGCCATACACCAATCTACATCTTTTCTTAAGCGCCGCCATCAAGTCATCGACCCCGCTCTGCTCGTTTTTGGGAGGGTCGGTTCGGCCTGGAAGTAAACCCTACACACTCGTGCCTGGGTCGCTGCACACAAGTCGGTAATGATGAGTCAATCGTGTATTGGGGTTTGCCTAATTTTCCACTCAAGTATGACGTTGTCCTGCTTGTTCTGTGGCCCCCATGCCATAATGACTAACCCCAAGTTTTAACTCATTCCTGGGTTGACAGTGTCAGCAACACTTGAGGCCTTGAGCCGCTGCGGTGGTTTGACATCGTTCCCAGCTTGTAGCATTCTTATGGGATTTAACATCACGAACATCTGCCCATCCAACCAAACCGGACCTCGAGGGCGTCGACGAGCGAGAAACTTCAGCGCTGCAAACGCATGACCCTGTCATGCGGGCGACACCAGATTTCGCAGCTCAGACTCCAAAATGAATGTATCGAGCACCTGCGCAGCTAAGAATGGAGCCCTGGCAACCCTGAAAAGTCTGAAACTAGACGACGGTTGGCCCGAGAGCGAGAAAGGCAATGTTGGAGCAGCCTCCAATATTTTAAGGAATACCAGAAAGACATTGATTTAGAGATACACTGATGCAGAGATACATTGGAAATACATTGAAATGATGAAAGCGATGGCGATGGTGACGACGATGACGATGACGATGACGATGACGATGACGATGATGATGATGATGATGATGGTGATGATGATGATGATGATGATCATGATGATGATCATGATGATGATCATGATGATGATGATGATGATGATGATGCTACTGCTGCTGCTGACGATGTAGCTGCTGCTGAAGAAAATGATGATTGTGATGAGAACGCTGGTGAAATGACAGGGCTGAGAGGAAGAAAATGTTGAGGACGGGTTGTTGGGGCACCTGCACGCGCGACAGGATGTGTGCGCGCCAGGCGCGGTCAATATTTGCACGCGTTCGCGCGCAAGCGCCTGTGAATGGACGCGGTTGTCCAGGAAGAATGTCAACCTCAGGCAGTGCTCGGAAAAAACGATGCCTTGATTTGTCCGCGTCGGTGTAGCCACATGTCTGGAACGCCACGTGTCTGGAATGGTCCAGCCTCGCGCTGCAGAAAAAGAAGTCATTGGACAACAACTTTCAAAGATACTTTCAATCCTTATCAGCCAGAAAACACTGTTACCATGATGTTCTGAATCACACGCGTTACATTTTTCTGCTCCTAGCATGTACATCTTGACTGCAACATTCGATGCGCAAGTCAGGAGTGCTCCATCCTGAGCGCGCGATGTTATTTGCAATGAATGCATTCACACGGAAGATGGCATCAATTTGCGACGTAACTTTTCCATAGCGCATCAAATTTCTATTGAAGTTTTCAACTACGTCAGCCAAAAAGACTTGTACCAAAATGCCTTGAATCTTCTTTAGCGCATCAAATTTCGATGGAAATTTGCACATATATCAGCCAAAAAGACTTGTACCAAGATGCCTTGAATCTTCCATAGCGCATCACTTTTCGATGGAAATTTCCACATGTATCAGCCCAAAAAGACTTGTACCAAGATGCCTTGAATTTTCGAACAGCACATCACTTTTCCATGGACATTTCCATAAATTTCAACCCAAAAGACTTGTACCAAGACGCTTTGATTTTTCAACATCACATGATATTTCAATAATATTTTTCATATATTTCAACCAAAAAGACTTGTACCAAGATGCCTGGAATTTTCCAACAGCACATCACTTTTCCATGGAAATTTCCGTACATTTCAACCCAAAAGACTTGTACCAAGACGCTTTGATTTTCAACATCAGATGATATTTCAATAATATTTTTCATATATTTCAACCAAAAAGACTTGTACCAAGATGCCTGGAATTTTCCATAGGGCATGATATTTGAAAGATCATGTCCATATATATCAGGCAAAAAAACTTGTACCAAGATGCCTTGAATTTTCCATAGGACATGAGATTTGAAAGATGATTTCCATATGTATCAGCCAAAAAGGCTTGTACCAAGATACCTTGAATCTTCCATAGCAAATCACTTTTCGATGGAAATTTCCACATATATCAGCCCAAATAGACTTGTACCAGGGCGCCTTGACTTTTCCATAGCGCATCAAATTTCTATGAAAATATTCACATATATCAGCCCAAATAGACTTGTACCAAGACGCCTTGAATTTTCCACGGCACATCACTTTTATTTGGAAATTTCCACATATTTCGGCCCAAAAAACTTGCACCAAGATGCTTCGATTTTTCAACCAAAGCAAAACGTACCAAAGCAAAACGTACCACCGCAAAACGTACCAAGATCAAACGTACCACCGCAAAACGTACCAAGATCAAACGTACCACCGCAAAACGTACCAAGATCAGGCGTACCAAGGCAAAACGTACAATGTACCACAGCAAAACGTACCGCCACAAAACATACCAAGGCGCAACGTACCAAGGCAAAACGTACCAGAGCAAAACGCACCAAGAGGAAAACGTACACAGTACCACACAGCAAAACGTACCAGGCAAAAACGCGCCAGAGCAAAAGGTACCACAGCAAAACTTACCACCGACAAACATTCCACAGCAAAACGTACCAAGGCAAAACGTACCACGGCAAAACGTACCAAGATCAAACGTACCAAGGCGAAACGCACAACGTACCACAGCAAAACGTACCGGAGCAAAACGTACCAGGGCAAAACGTACCAAGAGCAAATGTTCAAAACGTACCAAGGCAAAACGTACCACAGCAATACGTACCACAGCAAAACGTAGCACAGCAAAACGTACCATAGCAAAACCTACCAAGACAAAACGTACCAGAGCAAGACGCACCACAGCAAAATGAACCACAACCAAACGAACCAACACCAAACGTACCAAGACACAATGCACCAAAGCAAAACAGGCACGGCAAAACGTACCACAGCAAAACCTACCAAGACAAAACGTACCAGAGCAAAACGCGCCACAGTACCACAGCAAAACGTGCCCAGACACGTACCACGGCTACCAAAACGTACCACAGCAAAAAAACGTACCACAGCAACCGCAGCAAAAGGCACCGAGGCGAAACGTACCAGAGCAAAACGTACCAAGACACAACGTACCACAGCAAAATGTACCACGGCAAAACGTGCTACAACAAAACGTACCGAAAAAAACGTACCACAGCAAAATGTACCACAGCAAAACGTACCAAGGCAAAACGCACAACGCACCACAGAGCAAAAGGTACCGCAGCAAAACGTACCAAGGCAAAACGTACAACGTACCACAGCAAAACGTACCCAGGCGAAACGTACAACGTACCACAGCAAAACGTACCAGGGCAAAACGCACCAGAGCAAAACGTACCACAGCAAAACGTACCAGAGCAAAACGTACCACAGCAAAACGTACCACCGACAAACATTCCACAGATTCCACGGCAAAACGTACCAAGGCAAAACGTACCAAGATCAAACGTACCAAGGGAAAACGTACCACAGCAAAGCGAACTAGAGCCAAATGTACCAAGCCGCAAGTCCAAAATGGCAATTTCAACCCAGTTTTTGACGTTCAACCTCGAGAAAACTCGAAACGGTCACGACTGACACTTCAAAATCGCAATTTTAACTCAGTTTTTGACGTTCAATGTCGAGAAAAAGCGAACCGGTCACGACTGACAACTCAAAACCGCAATTTTAGTGCAATTTTTGACGCTCAATGTCGAGAAAACGCAAGACGGTCACGACTGACAACTCAAAACCGCACTTTCAGCGCAGTTTTTGAAGTTCAATGTCGAGAAAACGCGAAACGGCCACCCACGACAACTCAAAATCGTGGCGGTCCGGCGGCACCGCCCCGGCCGTAGAGAGAAGAGAAAGAAGAGCGAGAGAGAGATAGATCTGCAGATGTGAAGGTGTGAAGATCTAGATCTGCAGATTTGAGGGTGTGAAGATCTAGATCTGCAGATGTGAGGGTGTGAAGATCCCAAAAAAAACATTTGCACACATTCCTACCTATGTCTACCTATCACACGCTTGCAACCCTCACAGACACGTAATGAATAAAACTAGCTCACATGACGCTAGTCTCTGCGATTCTAATCGTATTTGTTGGATCAACCCTTCCGTTCCATTCCATCGGATGGATTTTCAACCTTACACATGTGCGAGCAATGCTTCATTCTGGAAAACAAACTGTAATAAGCACGCATATGTCGGCAGTCGGTTCAACAACTGTTATAAACTGTTAGTGACTTAGCTGCCGTTAGACCTCTGGCCATTGGATCTACTGATCGACTATTCCCAATCCTTAAGTACTGGTTGCACAACCATCAACAACTGGGTTCAACAACCCCCGGTGCAGCAACCCTTCAAACGTGGGCTTTTTTATACTCGTACAACCATTCACAACTGATCAAAGCACCAGACACAGAGAGTTCCTCTCAAAACTTTGGTTTGACGACCATCAACACCTAGGCTTAACAACCAACACCTGTAAGATTATCAATTATCAACCATGAAAACGTGGTTTTCAAAAACCTCAGCACCTGGTCCACTGGTGGAACCGCCGTCAGCACCTGAACAGCAACAGCGCACCCAGCTCCACCACCAGCCTGTCCGGAATCTCCTCGCGCCAGTTCCCGACTCGGCGGGATGTGCACACGCACGCTTAAAATAAGTGTGTGTGTGTGTGTCTTGTAGATGTTTACGTATTCACACTGAACATGTGAAGATTGATGTTGCGGTCACCGATGAAGCAACAAATCCTCCAGGTCCGCCAGCACTTCTGCTGCCAATGCGCGCGCTTCGCGCCGCGCCTGTTAGTGGACGTGTTCGGGACTTACCGCGGCACATTCCAGATCTGAGTCTCCGGCATCAGCGCTCTTCCATGGTTTGCACCGAGCATGTGCCTGAACCACAGCCCAAGAACGATGACGCCCTCACTGAAAACTAGTCGCACCGTGCGAAACGCTTAGCTCGGCCCAGCATCCGCCACCCATTCCTGGCTGGTGGCACTGATTGGCAGTGGTTCATAATGGTACATGATGCTTAACAAAATTACACCAGCATAGACCCCAGATAGCAAATGCATTGCGCACAATGTTTCCAGGGTGTGTACCATAAACCTGTGTTTTGAATTTCGTGGTTTGCTTACAGAAATATTGTCGTAGATCTTAGGACAAAAGGACACAAAGGGGAGACGAAGGGGAGACAAAGGGAGACAAGCATGAGCAGCGGCAGAGCAGCGGCAAACAAAGCGCCGATCCAGAGCCACAAGGGAGACAAATGGGAGACAAAGGGAAAACAATGGCGAGACAAAGGGAGACAAAGGGAAAACAAAGGGAGACAAGCATGAGCAGCGGCAGAGCAGCGGCAAACAAAGCGCCGAACCAGAGCCACAAGGGAGACAAATGGGAGACAAAGGGAGACAAGCATGAGCAGTGGCAGAGCAGCGGCAAACAAACGCCGATCCAGAGCCACAAGGGAGACGAAGGGAGACAAAGAGAGACAAGCACGAGCAGCGGCAGAACAGCGGCAAACCCCTTATAGCTTGTCAGCTATCTGCGGAAATGGGGTATTTATGACAAAACCGCTAGGGAATGAATATTGCTCAATCGTCACCAGCAATTGTCGTCAATGACTGCTTAGCTAATCATTCACCATCATGGCGTTAGCTGCTTTCCACCCTCATGAATGACAGCTATAGGGGTCATGGCAAGCATGCTGAAAGATGTCAGTAGCTGGCTCAACCATGTCAAATTGTTATCCTTGTTTTTATGGCTATTCTGTCAAAAGCGACCCCCAGAAGTTTAAAAATCATCCTTTTAGAAAATAAATACCAGGTAAACCATGGTAAGCCTGCTTTTTCCGGGGACACCTGTAGGCAGGACAATGACAGAAACCCAAGTGCTGAGGCGTTTGGACACAAGTCTTTGGTGCAAGATCCACGTTTCTGTTTCTTTCGGGGTCCTATCGAACGAGGGCCTCTTCCAGTCTCCTTTGCAATGAAATATAGCTCGTTGTATTAGCCCAACAAGCCGCTCGCAGAAAAACATTGGCAAACAATGCAAAAATCGGCAAACAGAAACCATCTGCGCAGAAAAACACATTTCACTTCTGCATTGGTTGGTCCCTTGGCCGGCCTTCGGGCGCAAGCCCTTAAATAAAAATACAGCTCTATGGATTATCTATTGAGAGTAGTTGATGGTTGGTAATCTACATCCCTGATTACATTAGATTGTTCTTGTCTATGTTAGATTGCCAAAGGGTAGCAAGCTGCTTGATAGGAACCTAGTCTCTGATTGAACCTAGTCTCTGATTGAAAAAGAATTGGAAATAGTTGCTGGTAGTGACGGATTTCGCTTCATGAGCTGTTTTATTCTGGTTGATCGGTGGGAATAACGGTCAACTCCAACGGAGTATTGTTATCTAATGGTTGATGTCAAACTCTTACGGGTCGTTGAGAATATGAGTTTTTACCCAGCCGGTATATGTACCAACCTCATCCAACATCTCCTTAACAAGTGACTATTGTTGCAGGCAAATACGCTGCGCCATAGGCACAACTGGGTCTTTGAATCCATCGCACTGCGATAACGACAGGGACGTTTCCATGTCGGTTGGAGCTCAGACATGTTGTGGATACCGTTGGGTGAACCACTAGGAACCCGTGCAATCCAACAGGATCCTCGCTGCTGAACAGGCTTAGCATCAGTATCAACCAGGCCCTGAACCAGGGGGGCTGGGACCCCGGAAGAAGTTGCCAGAGGTAGTTTAGCAACGAAATGCAAAATCATGTGAGCTAACTGAAAGTAATGCAATGAAGAATGATGCAACACAAAGCAATTCTACAGGCCACCCTTTCTCGTATGTAGTCTACCTGGTGAAATTTCGACCTGGCTCGCCACGCAAGGACTCAACCATCTATCAATGTGTAGGTAAACTCAGCAAGTAGACAGATTATACACAATTATACACGTATATACGGCATAATCTACCCTGAATGGGGTATCTACCCTGAATGAGGTCCCTTCCAATCACATTTTCTGAGTCATATACAGCGTTTCCCCGTGGCATTTCCCATGCTTCGGCTCGGGAGCGCAAGCTCCACTTACACCCTCCAAGCACGCCGTACATCGTTGAAAAAGGTACACGCCATGGTCGGGATTCATGGTTGACCATGGCTGACAAAGATAAATCATCACCTAGAGTTGTTAAACAAAGGCTCCGGAAACATGGCACACACACACACATACCTTCGTCATTACACCCCAATGATGGTGACACGCCGCTTTCAAGAGGCACAGTTGACCGGTCTGCCAGTGATCAGCCAAGGTTTGGCAACAGAACTAGCAGTGGTTATCTACAGTTGTTGCTACTTCTAGATAGCAACTGGTTCGGAATTGCACTCTGTCATCAGCGGGTTTGCTACTTGCAACTTACTTAGTCATTATCATAAAGGGGGTTGGAAACTATTGACCAGCCAATACAAGCTGGTAGTCCAACTGAGTTCTTGCTACTTAGCTGTGACCCCGGTTGGTGTGACTAATTGCTAGCTGTTGTTGCCAATGGACTAATGATCGTATCAATAAACCACCGTTCTCTTTGCTGGTGAATCACAAGCGATCAAGCTGCTAAAACTAAAGCTCCTTTGGCTTCTCTAACAGCTGGATCGACCGTTGGCAATCACTGTTGATCAGCAACTATTACCCGTAACTATTGCCAATCGCTGTAGATCAATGAGTAACTGCAGGCAAATCACTATCATCATCAACCCGAATAAACCATTGGGATCAACGCTCATTGGACAGCAATTGACCAATACTCATCCTGGGTTAAACTCACATAGATGTCAGCTGAAACCCTGGTTTCTGCATGGTTTTCCTATCATTACCGGTGGTTCAGCCCACATCAAACAGGGAGCTCAACATGCTTACCCTAGGATAATGTAACCAGCTGGCTCTACTAGTTACCATCACCCATTGACCCAGGGTTAGCAACCGCATCTAATTATGTCAATTGAACCCAAGTACCAACTGTGTTTTTGGTGATGCGTGCCTCTCGCCATGGTCTATTCGCCATTATTCTTACATGAATGAACCATCAACTAGCAATAAATTATCGAACCATCATTATTCACCAGTGCCCAATAACTAACCATTGTCAATCATCATTGGGCAGCACAACCATTATTACCCTCTGATGAACCATGATCAAAACTGCTAATCAACCAGGAGCCCTTGGTTAACCCCTGGTTGATCTACCAGTGGATCCACCGGGGATGGACAGCATCCGGCGCCCCGCCAAACTGCCTCGCTAGTGTCCACCGTAGCGTAGCCTCGTCGCATGAGAGTGGCTTTGGTGGCTGGTTGGTTCCCTGAGATGCTAGAAATGAGTGAAGCAATGTGTTGGCAAATGGGAGTTTCTCAAAATAGGGTACCCCTAAATCATCCACCATTAGCCATTTGTAGTAATGAACCAACCATTTTTGGGGTTCCCTATTTTGAGAGACACCCAAATCCATAGTTACGCAATGATTCTTCAATGTGATGTGCAACTAGAATAGTTAAGCAATGGCTGATGGTTGCCATGAGTAGTTAACCATCAGCCAATGGTTTTATATTGATAACCAATAATCATCATGGGTGAAATCATCCTTATCGATGGTTGTTCACGGGTTCAGTGGTCATAACTATGGCTAAAGCAATGGTTAACCAAGGGCTAATGATGGTGCATCAGTGATTACAAGATTGGCTGCGAGTAATAAACTGTTCACCAATGCCAATGGATATTCAGTGATAAAAATCACTCGATGGTGAACCATCGTGAACATTCTGATCCATCAATGGTTGAAATCAGGGTTGGTCTCTGGTGAGAATAAGTCAGTCACTGGTTGAAACCAAGGGTGAACATATCTGAATCCAATAATGGTTTATCCATAATGTTTTTTTTGTTGACCAATAATCAATAATGGTTCACCAGGGGTAAAAATCATGGTCAACAAAAACGGCTAAACTAGGTTGGCGTTTCGATGGTTGCGAAAAATATTAAGGAAATCCTTGAAATTTAGGGTTTTTTAGGGTTGATTGGTTTGCATCAATGTGGTGACTTCTGGCGACCGTTTTTTTTGGCATTCTCTGCAATGCACAGTTGTGCATCCAAGCGCTGCGGAAGCCGCGGCAGCGGCGACAGGGCAGCATTCACCAGTGCCCAATAACTAACCATTGTCAATCATCATTGGGCAGCACAACCATTATTACCCTCTGATGAACCATGATCAAAACTGCTAATCAACCAGGAGCCCTTGGTTAACCCCTGGTTGATCTACCAGTGGATCCACCGAGGATGGACAGCATCCGGCGCCCCGCCAAACTGCCTCGCTAGTGTCCACCGTAGCGTAGCCTCGTCGCATGAGAGTGGCTTTGGTGGCTGGTTGGTTCCCTGAGATGCTAGAAATGAGTGAAGCAATGTGTTGGCAAATGGGAGTTTCTCAAAATAGGGTACCCCTAAATCATCCACCATTAGCCATTTGTAGTATTGAACCAACCATTTTTGGGGTTCCCTATTTTGAGAGACACCCAAATCCATAGTTACGCAATGATTCTTCAATGTGATGTGCAACTAGAATAGTTAAGCAATGGCTGATGGTTGCCATGAGTAGTTAACCATCAGCCAATGGTTTTATATTGATAACCAATAATCATCATGGGTGAAATCATCCTTATCGATGGTTGTTCACGGGTTCAGTGGTCATAACTATGGCTAAAGCAATGGTTAACCAAGGGCTAATGATGGTGCATCAGTGATTACAAGATTGGCTGCGAGTAATAAACTGTTCACCAATGCCAATGGATATTCAGTGATAAAATTCACTCGATGGTGAACCATCGTGAACATTCTGATCCATCAATGGTTGAAATCAGGGTTGGTCTCTGGTGAGAATAAGTCAGTCACTGGTTGAAACCAAGGGTGAACATATCTGAATCCAATAATGGTTCATCCATAATGTTTTTTTTGTTGACCAATAATCAATAATGGTTCACCAGGGGTAAAAATCATGGTCAACAAAAACGGCTAAAGTATCGCTTCGTAGGCACCCTGAAGTGGCTACCACACAAAGAATGGTTCGAAAATCGTGGAAAATTATTGACCAATGGTTGATTTGTGGTCAATCACGGTTAGCAATGGTTTATTAAAAATGTTCAATAGGTACAGTATGGATTCTGCCTTCTTTTAGATGTTCACCCGTGGGGTTGGTATGGGCCCAGGACAATATATCGACTTTGTGCTGCGGGTCGCTCAACTTAGTCCTCATGTTCCCATGCGCTAAGTGAGCCCTCTTATGGACATCTCGCGCAGTTTTCCGAAGTGAGCTGCTGTTCCCGGACAGCCATGGAGACAAAGTGGGAGAAAAGGGGGTGGAAGACCAAGCAGTGGGGGACACAGCAAGAGACGAAGTGAGAGGGAAAAGACTGGGATACAAAGGTGAAACACAAAATCACACTCATGACAAAGGGCAGGAGACCAAGAGTGGGAGACGAAGTCGGAGATGTGTTCAATCTTGTGGAATCCAAAAAATGCTTCCTACATGGCAGCCCTGATTTTCTTGCCAACCTCAGCCTTGAAACCATAACAGGTGTTGAGTTGCAAAGCTGCCCCACTGAAATAAAAGACTCACGCTACCTGTAAAGCGTCAACCATTAACGGTTTAAGCCCACCACCTAATCAAAAAAACCACGGAAACCAGCCACTTCGGAGTTCAACCACCCAGGGTTTCCTGCCGTAGCCAATCAACCGGTAATATCTCTGTCAAATTATTGGTATCGTTGGGGTCATTGGGCACCATTCACAGCCTTTTCCTCCTGGGATTTCACCTGTGCCTTTTCGGCACGAATCTGGCAGAGCAGGGCGATGCCATCGTGGACGTTTGAATCCTCGCCGGTCGAAACTGGAGGTTTCAGGCCCCAGTGTGAGCCACTGTCGGGCTGCCAGAGTGTCGAAAACACAATTTGTGCAATCCATTACATTCACAATCGTAACTCAGAGGCTACTTGCAGACAATAGCCACTGGATATAAAAGTAACATGATTATGGATACCTTCTTGGTCATATGGCTGCAATCGATCATTTCGGTATGGGTTGAAGCTACATTACAAGGGTTGAAACTACATTACATACAAGTTGCAGCGTAGTCCTGAGGTCCAACTGTCAGCAACATATCGCTAGATGAACCATGACCAAATCTGGGATTCTTTGACCCATTTTTCATCCAATTTGCTAATCTGTTGACAAGGATCATCAGGGATCTGTATACTCTTCTGAATATTCGTATCGTCGGTAGGAGACTAAACACCTCCGTTTCATTGTGGGCAACTTTGCAATAAAGGACAACCCGATGATTGGATATGAACTTTATGGAACTTTATGAAACTTTCAAAGATCGTTCGATCGTCCTGGGAAAAATGAGGTTGTTGTGACAGTTGCCGTGGCAATCGTTGGCTGTACTTCTGTTGCGTCCATTCATTACCAAACTATTTCTCAACGCTGCAACTTGCAACTGCCATCTGAATAACCAGCCGGTTCTCTGAAAGGATTTTTCGATTGCCCACCGGAAGCAGTAGGCCCAACTACCGGCTATAGAAAGCACGTGGCGTAATGGATCTGATACAACCAATGGGTATACCACGCGGGTGTAAGCAACTGGGTATTCATGAAACGATGCTAACCACGGAAAAACATCAACAATAACAAATGCTGGATTAACAGTCCCATCACCAAGTTCTGCAGTCATGGCAGGGTGGTTGTAGAGGCTACCTCCTTAGTTTCGTGGGGGGCCGATTGCTGCTTGAAAACTACTCTCCCCGAGAATTGACCCTTGCTGTGCCTGCCAAGACATAGCCAGCTTGCAAGCCTGGACAACGCAAAAGTCACCAGACCGGATCACCAAGGTTCTGGTCACAGGGACTATTGGGTTGGATGTAAGCCAATCATAGTCGTGGGATGTCGTGGGTGTTAGGGGATGAAGAAGTTGCACAAATGGTTCGCATTTTTTTCTACTCTTTGTAAGTCAATGTGCGAGTGCTGAACGATGACGATTTGATGGTTTGCAAACCACGGTGTGGAAACAAACGTGGCTGGGAACATGTTCAAGTCCAGGATCACGATTAATTAGCCGTGGTAGCTGGGGCTAACACATGCTAACACCCTGTTCAAGTTTGCTTGGTTCAACACCAGCAAAAAACAATGAACAATAAAAGGGATATGTCACCACTACACTGCCAGCAGTGCGATCCCCCAGTTCTTGATGAAGTCAATCATGGAAAGCCATCCGTGCCATCCATAAGAATCAACCAACTGGGGCAAGCAAAGTTGGTCCTCAGCCATTCACCAACTACTGACGTTGATAGGCGAAATCCTGCGCCAGCAAGGATGGTAAACCATACAAATATTCTTAATGGGATAGGCCACCTATAAAATCGATAAAACATCAACAACGTGGTGAACTAATTAAACTGGGATTGCCGTTTCATGCGGTTTACTTCAATAAGACACAACCACGCAAACGGTGGTTTCTCACTCGCACTCCAATTCTGGATTTGCCACAAAGTATGGCTCAGTATTGCTCAGTACTTCCGCCGGCCATGGCCGATGATATGTTGAATGTAGCATTTCGAGTTCTGCGGGTTACAACTGGTTTTCCGATTTTTACATTCAAGTGGTTGATGATAATATGAAGGCATGTCCGGCGACGGCCGCTCAGTCTGTGCCCACTGAAAGAAATCTAAATTCCCAAGTTGTAGAAGTTTCTGGGTGGGGTAAAGCCGAGCCCGGCTGTTGCCCAAATCCGCCCAAATCAAGATACCAGTTGCGGAGCGCCAGTCAATGATAATTGTGGAAACCGGTCAATTTGACGGTTGATCATGTGGAGCAAAAAAAACAAATTGAAAAACAACTGAAACCATCAATCACGCTATCACCATCGGCCCATGGGTTGAAGTGCGCTGTGGCACCTTCAGCCTTCTGCGCCTCGCAACTGCGCCGGTGCGCCTGGCAATGCTTCTTCTCGGCCACCATCTCCCACGACTTCTTGGTTTCCTAAGCCTGCGTCACGCCCTTGTGGATCTCGGCGCCTGGCGAAGCCGGCGAAGCCAGCAGGGCTTGGCTACATGAAGCCATGCAAGGGTTATGCTAGAATTTTGGCTTGAAGGCCATACAGCTATAAGGGGAAACCAATAGCCGAACCCGTTTGGAAATAGTATGCTCCAATGTTTCCCTGACGCACCCGACGGGTGCATACATATCCCGCATATCCCTTGTATACAAATCCGTCCGCACCGAACGTGCTGAGGCGTGATTTTCGCAGCCACATGCAATCTGTGGTACAGCTTGGGCTGGGGAGGCGCCTTTATTTGTCTACGGTCCCCGGACTTTTCAGCCAGATTAGGCCAACATCACGCCAATATGACCCAAACATGACTTCAACATACAGCACGAAGCCAACATGGACCTCAAGATGGGCAAGGTGGGCCCATCATGCGCCGAAAGTGGGCAACAATGACCCCAACATGCGCCCAACACGCCGCAAGATGGGGGCAACCTACCCCAACATCTGGCAAGAGCTGCCGGTCATGGCTCCATATGCTCTCACTCACCCCTCCTGTTTTTCATGTTTTTTGACCAAGGACTTGTTGGCAAGATTGGCATTACAGGCCCGTTGTGCCTATGTAGAGCCGGGACCAGGGGTGCCCTGCCATGACTCGAATCAACTATAATCCACCATGCCAGGGCAAGGATCAGCTCCCATGTATCAAGAATGCGCGGTACAATTTTCTGGGGCCAAAGGGCCCCCCTTTTTGCGTCTAAAATTTTCGATTTTTGCCGCTTTTTGAAACGTGACTTTTAGGGTTTGGTCCAACATCATGCCAATGTGGCCCAACAGCAGGCGAACGAAGGGCCAACGCGGAAGTAACATGGGGCCAGCATGGGGCCAATTTGCGGCCAACATGGGCAAAAAATGGGCCAAGATGGGCCCAACATGCGCTCAAAATTACGCCAGCATGCGCCAAACATGTGTCCAACATGCAGCAAGATGGGCTCATCATGCCCCAGCATCCGGCGAGAGCTGCCCGATATAGAGCTCAAATGCTCCAAGATCTGCCACACATATGCCAAGCTGCGCATGCTCAAATGCTCCGGGATGTTCGGGCCAAGTATCTGCGAGCTGGCGCCAGGACTTCTTCAACACTTCCTGCCAACAGATTCAGCCGCCATCCGGACCACAACAAAAACTAGCACCCGCCTGGATCCCAGACACCAGAAGGTCTCGTCTCTCATCTGCAGGTAGTAGGATTAAGTCCTGCAAGTGGGCATGGGGTCCAAGTGGTCCGATCTTCGTCCTGTGCATTGGTTCCCTGACCGTCCATCCGCTCTGGCTGGCCTCGAACGTTCTTTCCTTCATCGCAAGTTCGTTCCTCAACCGAGAGCCGCTTCAACTGGGAAGCCCTTCACCGCGCTACTTCCATGAACTTCCAAAGGTTATCGAACCCCAGCTACTGTTGTCACCATGAGCAACACCATGACTTTGGCAAAAATTTGATTCTCCATGTCACCCAGATATTTTCACTAATCTTCCCACGGAAAAAATGTACCGTTTAGGAATGATTTCGGCATCCCGTTGTGCCTATGTAGAGCCGGGACCAGGGGTGCCCTGCCATGACTCGAATCAACTATAATCCACCACGCCAGGGCAAGGATCAGCTCCCATGTATCTTAAAGGGCGCCCTCGGTCTGGGAGCAGCCAGAACTGAGGACCAGCATTGTCAGAACCACTTGGTTGTATAATCTCGTTGGTTGTTTTTTCGCGACCAACTCAAAATAAATAATTGGCTAACAATGGCTCATGATGATTGGTTGGTAGTGGCAATAAGTGGTTACTGGTCCAGAATGGCTACTGAGGCTTGGTTAATAACAGCTATTGCTGGTCAATCATGGTTGCTCAATGGTTCACTAATCATTCAATGATGTTTAGGTAATAGTTAGATCATGGTCATGGTCAATAATGATATTAACAATGGTTGATTCATGGTTCATTGAGCGTTCACGACCGTCAATCATGGTTGATACTGCGCCAGTAGCTCTTGTTGGGCGCCGCCAAGGCGCTGCGATGAGTTTCTCCACGCTTCTTGCGCGCTGCATACGCAGCTTGGTCCAAGAAATCGCGTTCCAAAATACGCGAGTCAAATTGGTTGCTCGTTGGCTGCACAGGCAATGAGGACCACCACCAACAACAACGACAACAACAACAACAACAAAAACAACAACAACAACAACAAAAACAACCACAACAACAACAACAACAACAACAACAACAACAACAACAACAACAACAACAACAACGACAACGACAACAACAACAACAACAACAACAACGACAACGACAACAACAACAACAACCTCATGGCATGTTTTGTAAGTAATAGCAAACAAAGGTTGGCATAACCAACCAAAAACACAATGTATAGCTCTGTCATGGCCATGATCAACCAGAACCACCTACAATCATCAATGCATTCACCCAACGCTAGCCGCTAAAACGAAATTTATCTATACACTCACATTATTTCGCATCTTATGTTGAAACATGATAGTAACTTTCTTTGACACCTTTCGCACTCCTGCCATTTTTGTTGCACAGCTCAGCAGCAACCAAACCCAATTAATCCGGATCGTTTGGTCATCGGCTTCATGCGTATGACACGGCTCCAGCATCACATGCTTCACATCCACCCCCTCGCATGACTCTCCAGCCATCACCTGAGGTGAGGGTTGCTGTCTGACTCCACTTGATTCTGAGTTCACCCAGGTTCTAAATACCAAGCAACCTTCATCAACCTTCATCAACCTTGCACTATTTTCCTCAACCATCTTCATCACCATCTCCTTCCATCAACCTTCATCAATGGCTTTCCCCTTTTCCACCCCTCTCCTCCCCTTCTCTCCCCGGAACAGAATTCCGCCAAAAGTTTTTCTCCTCGATGGCATCGCTTGGATGTGGCCCAGCAGGTATCTGACAGTCTGACAATGACACGCACTGTGTCCCAAAAAAACGGCGTTGCTCAAGATTCACATGGTTGCCCATTTTTGGGCGTACCCATGCGTACCCCTATTTTGGGAAACCACCAATTGCTGTCTTCTGATCAAAACCCAGGATTCTTGCCTCAGCAACTGGAGCGGCAGGAGCTGCAGGAGCTGCATCCTTGGGGGCAGGGTCACCCACAACAATTTCGCCTACCACACTTGCGAAGGAACAGTGTGGCATTGCACGGCGGAAACGATCTGAAAACAGTAATGGTTTGATGTGTATGTCTAGTGGACTATCTGGCCATCATTTAGCCAGCCTATCATTGAAAACGAGACCTACTTCCAATTTTCATCATTGCAGTCATCGATAAACATGATTTATATCAGTTGATTGTGGTTGATTAACCATTGGCAAATGTGTGACGTCTGTGAGTCTGCTTGTCGTACCGTTGTTTGCACGCAGCGCGTATCAATTGAAGGAATTATACGGAGTACTGTCCAGGTTCGTGATACCAGGTGACCCAGGCATTCCGATAACGTCATTCGGCGTGGCGAATGACTGCTGGCCCCTTGCTGTTGCAAGTTCAACCATGCTGCAAGATCAGCTGCTTCGCCGAGGCGCGTTGAAGCAGATCACCTCCGCTCCACCGAACCGTACCGCCTGGCGGCTGAGCAACTTGGGACGCCTAGCAATAAACCCAAGTTGCTACTGATTTGTCCATGGATGTCAATGGTATATTGGGGATTGGTTATTGATGATTAACGATCCATTGGCTAGCTATTGTTAACGATGAAATGTTGATGATGATTTGATTATTGATGAATGAGGATTCATGCCATCTTAGACTAGAGCAACCACTACGTATCGCTTGCTTGATACCTGTTTGACCGTCAGGTTCCAAGGTCCCAGCAACAGGGACCGCGATGGAGATGGTTGGGTAACATGTGTTTGCTGGTCATGAAAAAGGCCTTAAATTGACCCGTGGTTAGATCTTGCATGCAATTGTTTATATGTTCTGTATTTTTGCGCACTTACATTTTCATAAAACCCACGCGGGCCCTCCGCAAAAAAAGCGCCCCCACCGCTAAAAGTTACTATTAGAGATTTTGACGGTGGCATCAGGTGGGTGTTCGCAACCACATCTTTTTTCACAGTTTTTACGCACCTGGAAGGCTCGTATCTTAATAAATCTTAATAAGGTATCTTCTGGGAAAGGGTTTGGGAACACAATAAGCTTGTCATGGCAAGCCTCTTAAGATTGTGCGCAACACCTTTTTTTGACAAACAAATGTAGTCAACCACCACCTCAAATGCATAAACCTTAATAAAGCTTATTTGAAATTTGGGCATTGTGGGTTTGAAACATCAATGTGCCTTATTATGCCTTATTAGAGGGAAAGGGGTTATTGAGAAGGTTCTGGCAAAGACTCTCGATAAGGCTTAATAAGGAACATCGGGTTCCAACTTCTTGGTTGCCCATAGTGGGTCAATACCGTGTCCAATCGTTCTGGCGGCTTTTTGGGAAGGGTTGAATGGCAGAGAAGAAAAGAGCGAGATCAGCTACTTATGCTGAATTCCGGCAAGCTTTAGCACAAGCTTATTGTGTTCCCAAACCCTTTCCCAGAAGATGCCTTATGAAGGTTTATTAAGATACGGGCCTTCCAGGTGCATAAAAACTGTGAAAAAAGATGCGGTTGCGAACACCCACCTGATGCCACCATCAAAATCTCTAATATCAACTTTTTGCGGCGGGGCGTGTCTTTTGCGGAGGGCCCGTTGGGGTTTTATGACATGTTGAATGATTGTAGTTATGTGTGTTTTATTAATTTTTTGTGAATACGTTCGGACCTGTCCTGATCGGTCTTGATGATTTTATGGTAAAGCACATTAAGATGGGTTATTAAGGCTTATTAAGCATGACTTAGAGTTGTGGGCGATGTACCATTGTTCCAATAAACCAATCAAATCCAGGGTTCGGGATGTTGATATTTGATCAATCACAAAATCATAAGGAGGCCACCGTAATCATGTGGCCAATGGATAACCAAAAGCCGTTCATTTCGGGTAATTTGCCCTGATCTAGATGGGAAACCACAATTTCAGAAATATAGATTCTCTTTATTTTCCATTGGATAAAGAACCCCTGGCCTTAACAGGGAATTCTTCATAGAATGGGAGGATGGGAGGAAAATCCTCGTCACGGGATGGGTAAGGGGTGGGGGCTCCTAAGCCTTAATAAGCCTTAATAAGGAACAAGGGGTGGCTTGGGGGTTCCCTAAGCCCTGACCCATCATAACCCCAACATGTTCCCAACTTCTGCGCCTAAGGTGCGCTTGGGTGAGGTCCATAGGGGCTGGAGAAAAGTGGGCCGCAGAGGCGCTGCCGAAGATCCGCACGCCTCCAAGAGCGGGGACAGGTGGGGCGCAAGCGCTGGGAAGGGAGAGGACAGGAAGGGGGCCTAGGAGCGTGGTGATGGGAGGAGGCCTGACCCGAGGAGCGCGGGACTCGCAGGACTCGCTGGAGTTGGAGGGGGGGAAGGGGTGGGGAGGAGGACAGGAAGGGGGGGAGGAGAAGGAGAAAAGGTGGGCATATAATATTAATTATATATGTATAATATCTTATAATCATCAATGATCAAAAAATTGTTTTATTTCTTTAGGTTTGGATATGGTGTATATATAATCAATTATTTTGATTACTTTCATTTGTTTTTTTGTATTATAGGTTCGATATGTTGGTCACTATTTTGGTTATTTTTGATTTTTTAAATCGGTTGTTTCATTCTATAGTTCTGACATTTTGGCGCAATCAATGCATGAGTTTTGGGATGGCAATGTGAATATGACAGATGTTTCTTCAATTGTATGGCTGATGTGGTTGGGAGCAACATATTTGGATGTTGTTGCTGCAGACCCTCTTGTAAGCCCTTTTAAGCCTTATTAAGCCTTTGTAAGCCTGATGAAAAATGCGCATCTTGGGTGGACCAATTTCTTTCTAAGTGACATCCATAAATTCCCAGAAGCCTTAATAAGCCCTAATAAGCTTTAATAACATCATTGGGTTTTACAAACCAAATTTCTGAGCTGGCTGATCCTGCCGGTTAGCTGCTAGCAAGCTTTTGTGGCAGGCAAACGGCACCATCTGGTAACTGCACAAGCAGCTAGGAACACAATCAGCGAGATCCAAATATGGTTTGGTTGTATATGGTTACGGTTTCGCTTTGACCGTCAGGCCGGTGCACTTTTTGCACCGGCTGCAGTGTTCAGCGTTAAACGGCAGCGGTTGCAACACAAAGACCATTTGGCGCGGCAACACTTCCGAACCTACACTCCCGAACCTACAACCAAACCTGACCACTCTTCACAGGCAATCACAGGCTTATAGACACCGATGTGTACGGACAAGTGCGCACCCACACACCCACCGATACACAGGCCAACAGGAGGTGGTATTTTTCGATGATGATGGCCAATGATGGCGCAACCAATGCCTGAAATTACAAAATCCCTTAATAAGAGATTTTTGGTTTCCGCCAAATTGTTGTGAAACCCATGAGTCCCGGTTTGGTGCTACTACGTGCGCAACAATGCCTTTTTGGGCATGAGAGTGCCAGAACTTCCCCTTAACCACTAAACTCCCTTAATAAGGGATTTGGTGATCTTTGAATTTTGTGTCAAAATCCGACTCTCTTATATTTGCTTATTAGCGTTAGTAATAAGCAAATTTAAGGGAGGCAAAAATTGGCACACATACATCACATGCAACCTAATGTTCCTAAGGTTTACTAGGCCTTATTAAAGCTTGTTAAGCCCTGCCAGGCCTTGGTTGAGGATTATCTTCTTTATGATGTTTCTGCAGTAATTGTCACAATCTCTAATATTAACTTTTAGCGGTGGGGGCGCTTTTTTTGCGGAGGGCCCGCGTGGGTTTTATGACATTTTGTATCTGTTTCGAAACATATATATATATATGTATCTAAATATATATATATATATATTTAGACGTATATTCAAAAATATCAAATCAGGTTATGATGATGTATAATGAGCTGCAGAAAAACATATTACCATACATCGGTGCCCCTTACTTCTACCTATTCTTCCACACAGGCATATACAGTAGGTGGACTATTCAATGGGGTTTTCCATAAATGCGATAACCCCAAGCAAGACGATGATGTTGGTGAATTTGTTTGACATGGACTGTCATTGCGCAACATGGAATGACGTTATCTGGTAGCTGGGGGTATCGTGATGTCTTCGTAGCCTGGAACCAGCCCATGCTGTTGTACGCGCACACCATAACATTAAGTATAGGCGTGGAATGGCCGAGGATGCCGAGGGGAAATGCAAACGGATTGGGAGGTATGTCATGGTATGCCATGGTATGTCATGGCATGTCATGGTATGGCATGGATCACAGCCTGCTCTCCTTGCCAACGGCACCTTACGCCGAAGTCGCGACGGTCGAGACATGAACTTGAGAGCTCCGCTTGCATGAGCCTGCCACGCTTCTGGTAGCACGGTCACGCATTTAACATATCATTGGAAAAGTTAATATATTGTAATATCTGACCACCCATGAGGACGGCTTTAAAGGCTTCTATATGAACATTGCAGGAACACGAAACTCAGAAACTGTCACCGCAGAGATTGGTGGCTCCGAAGCATCATCGCCACGCGCACCACGAAAAATGCGCGGCGCAGAGGGCACCGAGCAGCTTGGGCACGCAGTCTCTCCCTGGGGCAAAAGATTGACGGGATTGCCCTACCATGGGAGGTTGCTCTACCATGATCTTCTGAGCAAAAAATGTTTGGAGACAGGGGGATACTGCAACATGCTCTCGCACCATCCTGGGCGTTACACATGGTTGGGTTAGTTACTGCCACGCTACTTCGAAGTTACTGCCACGCTATTTGGAAGTTACTGCCGCGCTATTTGGATACACCTGCCATACACCTACCACATGCGCACCTGGCACGCTACATACTTGTCCATTTGACACATGACTGCCAAAACCTGCCACACACACAAACACATGCCACACAGGCACACTATGATATGGCATGATATGATCTGATTTGATTTGATATAATATGACCAGATTGAAAACGTGATCATGTGATTATGATTCGGTGTGATGCGTTACATGCTGTTGAACATTGTATATATTACATATCCATGTCTGTGTTGCAACGCATCCATAGTTTGTTTCAATTACTAGAATATAACTCGTTGCATTAGCCCAACAAGCCGCGCGCAGAAAAACACCGGCAAACAATGCAAAATTGGCAAAGAGAAAAGATCTGCGCAGAAAAACAAATTTCACTTCTGCATTGGTTGGTCCCTTGGCCGGCGTTCGGGCGCAAGCCCTTAAATAAAAATACAGCTATATGGATTATCTATTGAGAGTAGTTGATGGTTGGTAATCTGGATCCCTGATTACACTAGATTGTTCTTGTCTATGTTAGATTACCAAAGGGTAGCAAGCTGCTTCTCAGGGGATGATAAGCAACGATAATAACCTAGTCACTGGTTGAAGAAGAATTGGAAATAGTTGCTGGTAGTGACGGATTTCGGTTCATGAGCTGTTTTATTCTGGTTGGTAGGTGGGAATAACGGCCAACTCCAAAGGAGTATCGTTATCTAATGGTTGATGTCAAACTCTTACGGTTCGTTGAGAATATCAATTTTTTACCCAGCTGGTATATGCACCAACATCATCCAACATCTCCTTAAAAAGCGACTGGTGTTGTACGCAAATACGCTGCGCCGCAGGCACAACTGGGTCTTTGAATCCATCGCACTGCGATAACGACAGGGACGTTTCCATGTCGGTTGGAGCTCAGACATGTTGTGGACACCGTTGGGTGAACCACTAGGAACCCATGCAATCCAATAGGATCCTCGCTGCTGAACAGGCTTAGCATCAGTATCAACCATGCAATGAACCAGGGGGGCTTTGACCCAGGAAGAAGTTGGCAGAGATAATTTAGCAACGAAATGCAAATCATGTGAGCTAACTGAAAGTAATGCAACGAAGAATGATGCAACACGAAGTAATTCTACAGGCCACCCTTTCTCGTATGTAGTCTACCTGGTCAAATTTCAACCTGGCTCGCCACGCAAGGACTCAACCATCGTATAGGTAAACACAGCAAATAATATACAGATTATACACAATTATACACGTATATACCCTGAATGGGGTATCTACCCGAATGGGGTCCCTTCCAATCGCATTTTCTTAATCACAGCGTTTCCCCATGGCATTTCCCATGCTTCGCCTCGGGAGTGAAAGCTCCACTTACACCCTCCAAGCACGCCGTACATCGTTGAATGGTCGGGATTCGTGGCTGACCATGGCTGACAAAGGATCATTAATCATCACCTAGAGTTGTTAAACCAAGGCTCCGAAAACATGACACACACACACACACCTTCGTCATTACACCCCAATGAAACTATTGAGCAGCCAATACAAGCTGGTAGTCCAACTGAGTTCTTGCTACTTAGCTGTGACCCCGGTTGGTGTGACTAATTGCTAGCTGTTGTTGCCAATGGACTAATGATCGTATCAATAAACCACCGTTCTCTTTGCTGGTGCATCACAAGCGATCAAGCTGCTAAAACTAAAGCTCCTTTGGCTTCTCTAACAGCTGGATCGACCGTTGGCAATCACTGTTGATCAGCAACTATCACCCGTAACTATTGCCAATCGCTGTAGATCAATGAGTAACTGCAGGCAAATCACTATCATCATCAACCCGAATAAACCATTGGGATCAACGCTCATTGGACAGCAATTGACCAATACTCATCCTGGGTTAAACTCACATAGATGTCAGCTGAAACCCTGGTTTCTGCATGGTTTTCCTATCATTACCGGTGGTTCAGCCCACATCAAACAGGGAGCTCAACATGCTTACCCTAGGATAATGTAACCAGCTGGCTCTACTAGTTACCATCACCCATTGACCCAGGGTTAGCAACCGCATCTAATTATGTCAATTGAACCCGAGTACCAACTGTGTTTTTGGTGATGCGTGCCTCTCGCCATGGTCTATTCGCCATTATTCTTACATGAATGAACCATCAACTAGCCATAAATTATCGAACCATCATTATTCACCAGTGCCCAATAACTAACCATTGTCAATCATCATTGGGCAGCACAACCATTATTACCCTCTGATGAACCATGATCAAAACTGCTAATCAACCAGGAGCCCTTGGTTAACCCCTGGTTGATCTACCAGTGGATCCACCGGGGATGGACAGCATCCGGCGCCCCGCCAAACTGCCTCGCTAGTGTCCACCGTAGCGTAGCCTCGTCGCATGAGAGTGGCTTTGGTGGCTGGTTGGTTCCCTGAGATGCTAGAAATGAGTGAAGCAATGTGTTGGCAAATGGGAGTTTCTCAAAATAGGGTACCCCTAAATCATCCACCATTAGCCATTTGTAGTAATGAACCAACCATTTTTGGGGTTCCCTATTTTGAGAGACACCCAAATCCATAGTTACGCAATGATTCTTCAATGTGATGTGCAACTAGAATAGTTAAGCAATGGCTGATGGTTGCCATGAGTAGTTAACCATCAGCCAATGGTTTTATATTGATAACCAATAATCATCATGGGTGAAATCATCCTTATCGATGGTTGTTCACGGGTTCAGTGGTCATAACTATGGCTAAAGCAATGGTTAACCAAGGGCTAATGATGGTGCATCAGTGATTACAAGATTGGCTGCGAGTAATAAACTGTTCACCAATGCCAATGGATATTCAGTGATAAAAATCACTCGATGGTGAACCATCGTGAACATTCTGATCCATCAATGGTTGAAATCAGGGTTGGTCTCTGGTGAGAATAAGTCAGTCACTGGTTGAAACCAAGGGTGAACATATCTGAATCCAATAATGGTTTATCCATAATGTTTTTTTTGTTGACCAATAATCAATAATGGTTCACCAGGGGTAAAAATCATGGTCAACAAAAACGGCTAAACTAGGTTGGCGTTTCGATGGTTGCGAAAAATATTAAGGAAATCCTTGAAATTTAGGGTTTTTTAGGGTTGATTGGTTTGCATCAATGTGGTGACTTCTGGCGACCGTTTTTTTTGGCATTCTCTGCAATGCACAGTTGTGCATCCAAGCGCTGCGGAAGCCGCGGCAGC
>VSDK01022793.1:325147-357372 GCA_009767595.1 Symbiodinium kawagutii
CAGTTGGGTGAGCAGCTGGGGCGGCTGGGACAATTGGTGCGGCTGCGGCAGCTTGGGAAGCGGAGGTGGAAACATGAGATCCCTGAGGTGATCCTGGCATAGCCGGCTCCAAAGAGCAGGAGCTGGCGCAACCTCCTCAACAGCAGCTGGCGCAATCTCCCCAGCACCAGGTTCCACAGGAGTTCCTTCCACTATTACATCACCAGGCAAAGGCCCTGTCTCAGCACCAAGGGCATCCTGAGCATCCAAAAGCTCGACAGCTTGCATCAATGCATCAGCTGGAGATGCCATTGCTATGCCACACCGTGGAATGAAGCTGGGACAGCGGGTGCGGCTAGAGCAGCTTCTTAAGCAGCGAGATTCGAACCGTAGGTTTGTGATCGTGCCACGGTTCATGTTTGTACCGACACTTAGTCAAAAACCCAATGCTTTTGATCATGCGTGTTTCCCATCATCCATCCCAAGTCCCAAGTGAGCCTTCGCAAGAAGGCAGCAGGACAGCAGCAAGGCGCAGAGGCAAGGGCCTGAGTATAGCCGTGCAGGGGCTTGACCCTTAGCTGGGGGTTGACGACCCTTCGCGGCACCAACACATGAAAATGAAGCATTCAAAGGTCCTGAGGCCCCAACTAAGGGTGAGGATGAGGATGTAGACCGGGCTAGAAGAACCGCATGGGCAGCGGGGACGGCTGAGAGAAGTTAGAGAAACAGCTATGAATCTGATCAACGTGATACATCTTCAGAAAAACAAAACAGGCTAGAAGAACAGCATGGGCAGCGGGGACAGCTGAGAGAATTTGAAGAAACAACTCTGAATCTAATCAACATGAACACTTCTTCAGGATAACAAAACGGGCTACAGCATGGGCAGCGGGGACAGCTGAGAGAAGTTGAAGAAACGGCTCTGAATCTGATCAACATGATACTCCTTCAGGATAACAAAATTGGTGCCAAAAAAGAAAAAATAAAAAATGTCTTAAATGACAACCCAGGAAAATGTTTTTCACCCATAGGGGGTTTGACCCACCCACATCATGAATCGTGGAAAATTATTGACCAATGGTTGATTTGTGGTCAATCACGGTTAGCAATGGTTTATTAAAAATGTTCAATAGGTACAGTATGGATTCTGCCTTCTTTTAGATGTTCACCCGTGGGGTTGGTATGGGCCCAGGACAATATATCGACTTTGTGCTGCGGGTCGCTCAACTTAGTCCTCATGTTCCCATGTGCTAAGTGAGCCCTCTTATGGACATCTCGCGCAGTTTTCCGAAGTGAGCTGCTGTTCCCGGACAGCCATGGAGACAAAGTGGGAGAAAAGGGGGTGGAAGACCAAGCAGTGGGGGACACAGCAAGAGACGAAGTGAGAGGGAAAAGACTGGGATACAAAGGTGAAACACAAAATCACACTCATGACAAAGGGCAGGAGACCAAGAGTGGGAGACGAAGTCGGAGATGTGTTCAATCTTCTGGAATCCAAAAAATGCTTCCTACATGGCAGCCCTGATTTTCTTGCCAACCTCAGCCTTGAAACCATAGCTGCTGTTGAGTTGCAAAGCTGAGTTCATTGAAATAAAAGACTCACGCGACCAGTAAGCGTCAACCACTAATGGTGTAAGCCCACCACCTAATCAAAGAAACCACGGAAACCAGCCACTTCGGAGTTCAACCAACAGCTGTGCCTTTTCGGCACGAATCTGGCAGAGCAGGGCGATGCCATCGTGGACGTTTGAATCCTCGCCGGTCGAAACTGGAGGTTTCAGACCCCAGTGTCAACCACTGTTGCGCCGCCAGGGTGTCGAAAACACAATTTGCGCAATCCATTACATTCACAATCGTAACTCAGAGGCTACTTGCAGACAATAGCCGCTGGATATAAAAGTAACATGATTATGGATACCTTCTTGGTCATATGGCTGCAATCGTTCGTTTCGGTATGGGTTGAAGCTACATTACAAGGGTTGAAACTACATTACATACAAGTTGCAGCGTAGTCCTGAGGTCCAACTGTGAGCGCCATATCGCTAGATGAACCATGACCAAATCTGGGATTCTTTGACCCATTTTTCATCCAATTTGCTAATCTGTTGACAAGGATCATCAGGGATCTGTATACTCTTCTGAATATTCGTATCGTCGGTAGGAGACTAAACACCTCCGTTTCATTGTGGGCAACTTTGCAATAAAGGACAACCCGATGATTGGATATGAACTTTTGTGGAACTTTATGAAACTTTCAAAGATCGTTCGATCGTCCTGGGAAAAATGAGGTTGTTGCGACAGTTGCCGTGGCAATCGTTGGCTGTAGTTCTGTTGCGTCCATTCATTACCAAACTATTTTTCAACGCTGCAACTTGCAACTGCCATCTGAATAACCAACCGCTGAAAGGATTTTTCGATTGCCCACCGGAAACAGTAGGCCCAACTACCGGCTATAGAAAGCACGTGGCGTAATGGATCTGATACAACCAATGGGTATACCACCGTGGTGTAAGCAACTGGGTTTTCATGAAACGATGCTAACCACGAAAAACATCAACAATGGCAAATGTGGGGTTAACAGTCCCATCACCCAGTTCTGCAGTCATAGCTGGGTGGTTGTGGAGGTTACCTCCTTGCTTTCGGAGGAACTGTTTGCTGCCTGAAAACTACTTCCCCCAAGAAATGCCTCCTTGTGCCTCCCAAGACATAGCCAGCTTGCAAGTCTGGACGGCGCAAAAGTGAGCAGACCTGATCACCAACGTTTTGGTCATAAGGGCCATTGGTTGTAGTAAAAACTATCGTAGTCAAAAACAAATTATGGTCGTGGGCGTTAGTGGATGAATATCTTGCACAAATGGTTAGCATTTTTCTCAATTTTGGTAAGTCAATGTGCAAGTGTTGAGAGATGACGGTTTTATGGTTTGCAAACCATGGTGTGGAAACAAACATTGCTGGGCGCATGTTCACGTTCAAGATCAGCGGTGGCAGGTGGGGCTAGCCCCCTGTTCAGGCTTGCTTGGTTCACCGCCAACAAAAGAAAACAATGAACAACAAAAGGGATATGTCACCAGTACACTGTTGGCAGTGAAATCCCCCAGTTTTTGATGAAGATAATCATGGAAAACAATCCATAGACGAAATCCTGTGCCAGCTGGGATGGTAAACCATAAAATATGTCCTTAATGACACAATTTAATATCGATAAAATATCAACAGCATGGTGAAATAAGGCACAACCACGCAAACGGTGGCGATTTGCCACAAAGTATGGCTCAACATTGCTCAGTACTTCCGCCAGCCATGGCCGACCATTGATGAGATGCAGCACTTCAATTTCTGTGGGTTACGACTGGTTGTTCCGATTTTTGCATTCAAGTGGTTGATAAAAAAATGAAGGCATGTCTGGCCACCGCCGCTCGGTTTGTGACCGCTGAAAAAAAACCCAAGTTCCAAAGTTGTGGAAATTTCTTGGCGGGGTAAACCCGAGCTCACCGTCGCCCAAATCAAAGCATGGTTCCCCTTACGCACCCGACCGGCATGGACCATACCAAACCCGGATATCCCTTACAAATAATTTCCGTTGATGGTTGTGGACCTTGTAGTGGTACAATGCGCACGCCGTAGCACAGAAGCGCGACGCAGGTAACGAATCAAGCGCCATGGGGGCGGAGTTGAAACATCATGCGCGAAACATGTAGATGGCCAATAGATACCGAACATATTTACCATACATTGATGCACAAATTCATGAATCACAAAAAGGCGCGCGTATTATTTGAACATGCAGAAACCAGAGAACAAAAACCTACCGACGACGCGCGCGACCAACCATTGGCAAATGATCTGGGTAGTTTCGTGACTGAAAAAGACTTTCAATCAGGAAATTGTAGTCGCTGCGATTGGAAAAAGAAGTGGGCCCCCCAAAGCGCGAAACAAGTGATGGGAGCGCAAGGAACATGATAAATGACTGTTCCAATGCAGTCTCCTATGGTGCGCCCTTGGGCCCTGCTAAGCCCAAGGACGGGACAAAATAAAGGAAAATCACTTCGGACCCAAGCCCTGAAACATCCTGAAACTATACCAGCATGTTTCCGTCTATTCAGGATGGCTGATGATGAATCAATGTTTATTACCACTGATGACGAATTAACAGTTGCCATCGGTATCAACAAACAACAAAAAATACAAGTTTGTTTGCGCTTGGCCTGTTGCTTCGAAGTAGGTCCACTGGCAGGTCCTCTAAACAGCAATGTCACTCTTCAAGTCACTGATGCCAGATCTGAAAGTTGGCTCATTTCCTTCCACCATGGAAATAAGTAGCGCGGGTCAAGCAGCGACAAAAAATCTTTTCAAAGTGTTGGGGGATACCCTGTGGACATTGTCTTGGGCCTGGCAGAAAGCAGCAGTCCCCAATCGTCAACAAAAAATCCAAGCCGATCTGGGGGCTCGTCAACGGGCAAACGAAAGACCCAATGTTGTCTCGCGTCGTCTCTACAGTCTGAAAACTTTTTAAGCTCTGCAAGAAAAGCCTCTATTCATTTTATTATGTCAAACCTCTCGGCTCAAATGGCAAAGTGTAGGGTGACCCATTCTCTCACCTAAAGAGCACTTGGGTCCAAGCCTGCTGCAGCGCATTCTGCAGGATTTCGTCCTGGGAGGAGAGCGCCTCCTCCGCGGCCTGTCTTCACCACTTTTTCCCTTCGCGCACGCCATACCAAGATTGACGAAAAAATCATGCCTTCCGAAATGTTTGCCATTGGACAAAATGATTCATTCTGAATATCATCCATGGCTGCGCGGCTGCAGAACGCATCGTACCCCATTGAAGCAGTCATGAACCTCTTTTGTTGACTGCGCCTTCGAAGGGTGCGATTTGCCCGGTATGCAGGGGAACAGCATCATAAGCAATACGAGAGGACAGATCCAGGGGGTCTCGGTCACTTGATTATTGGATGGGTGGTTGTATCCATTTTCCTTCGTGGATGCCGGCGATGTCAGCACATAGGAATATCTAGTATCATACCATGACATCCACAGTCTCCACAAAGGATGATAGGCCAAAGCCCGGATCCAGGGAAGATAATGACCCCAAAACAATCGTGATAAATACCAACAGCTGGATATCTGCAAAAATATCCACACACTTGACTGGAGTTACACGACTAGTCGGTTCCTGAAGTACGGTTCCTGGTTCATGAACAAGCTGTTCAGTTTCAAGCGTCACTTGTTTGCGTCTACAATTGGTGACTTCTTATCTAAGTGCAAGCCGTGGAGGTTGAGTAGCAGTTATCAACCAAGGACAGTTGATGCTCAATGGTGAATCACTGATATTCAGCCATCCACCAATTAGAAAACGGATTAAGCCAAGTATACAGCAATTTGGATGTCTCTGCGAAACGTGGTACCACTGAATGGGAAAACACTGCCTGTTAATGGCGAATCTTGGGTTCTCCTGCGCATCGCACTTTTTACTTTCAACCAATCAGGTTTGCCTCTTTGAGGGTCACCTGCTCTGGCGCAACGGCGCCCAAAAGCTAGACTGCTCCGGAGCCGGACCGAAGCGTTCCGACTCCGACTCCTGCCGCAGCTTCACAGCAGTCAAACCCATCTAAACTGCTCTATTAGGCGGTGAACAATCCGACACTTTGGGACTTCTGCGTCTCAATGATAAGAAAAGCCGACACCGAAGGATCAAAAAGCAACGTCGCTATGAATGGTTGGATGCCACAAACCACTTGTCCCTACAGCAACTTTTCTGACACCTCTAGCTGGACAAAGATCCACGCCATGGTTTCACAGTTTCTATTCGTACTGAAAATCAAAATCAAGCAAAATTTTCCCTTTTGGTCCACATTGACTTCTGTTCTCATTGAACTTACCCTAGGACCCCTGCGCTATCCGCTATCATTTAACAAATGTGCCGCCGCAGCACTCTATTGATGACCGGTATCGTCCTATCATCATTGACCCTAATCATCTAACTGTGATAATCGCCAATTGACGTTCGATGGTTTTAAAACGATCAAGCGTCAAGCGCGTTTCAAAATTAAGCATCATTGACCCTAATCACCTATAATGATGCTAAACGATGGTTTCGTCACAGTTTACGATGGTTTAATGATGGTCAATCACCCAACCAGTGATGGTTAACGATGGCGAAAGATGACGCTCAATCCCCAGTGAGTGATGGTTGGTCATGGGGCTTGACTATTCTTGACTACGATCACCCAACATTACCCAGCATTGACCGCGCTGCCCAAGCGTCTGCGATCACTGATGTTCCAACTCGGCCATGAAGGATCAAGAATGTTCCAAATGATCTTGATGGCGGGATGGTAATGTTGGTAACTAGCAGCATTACTGTTTGTATTACTATTCACTATGATCACGCATACCTATTTGCTCGACACCGCCCAATACCACATACTACATGCGCTGCCTACGCGCTTCGTACTTCGCGCTGCCCCCGTGACAATTAACACGCTTCCTTTGCCATGCTTGTAAACTGCATACGCCGTGCAATCACCACCCGCACCCCTGAACCCACATTCCACCACAGGTCCACCTCACCTGCTTCTCACAATTTTTATTCATACTGAAAATCAACTCTCATGTCTAGACAACAAAATCGATCTAAGTTCAAATAATGTCCTGCTCAATGGACGGAGCTTAAGGTTGCATTGCCAAATGGCTGCGCTTTACATGGCCAGAACTGTTGATGCCAGGATATTCACAGTTTCCACAAAGGATGATAGGCCAAAGCCCGGATCCAGGGAGGATAATGACCCCAAAACAATCGTGATCAACCAACAGCTGGATGTTTGCAAAAATATCCATACACTTGATTGGAGTTACACGACTAGTCGGTTCCTGAAGTACGGTTCCTGGTTCATGAACAAGCTGTTCGGTTTCAAGTGTCACTTGTTTGCGTCTACAATTGGTGACTTCTTATCTAAGTGCAAGCCGTGGAGGCTGAGTAGCAGTTATCAACCAAGGACAGTTGATGCTCAATGGTGAATCACTGATATTCAGCCATCCACCAATTAGAAAACGGATTAAGCCAAGTATGCAGCAATTTGGATGTCTCGGCGAAACGTGGTACCACTGAATGGGAAAACACTGCCTGTTAATGGCGAATCTTGGGTTCTCCTGCGCATCGCACTTTTTTCTTTCAACCAATCAGGTTTGCCTCTTTGAGGGTCACCTGCTCTGGCGCAACGGCGCCCAAAAGCTAGACTGCTCCGGAGCCGGACCGAAGCGTTCCGACTCCGATTCCTGCCGCAGCTTCACAGGTGAACAATCCGACACTTTGGGACTTCTGCGTCTCGATGATAGGAAAAGCCGACACCGAAGGATCAAAAAGCAACGTCGCTATGAACGGTTGGATGCCACAAACCACTTGTCCCTACAGCAACTTTTCTGACACCTCTGGCTGGACAAAGATCCACGCCAGGGTTTCACAGTTTCTATTCGTACTGAAAATCAAAATCAAGCAAAATTTTCCCTTTTGGTCCACATTGACTTCTGTTCTCATTGCACTTACCCTAGGACCCCTGCGCTATCCGCTATCATTTAACAAATGTGCTGCCGCAGCACTCTATTGATGACCGGTATCGTCCTATCATCATTGACCCTAATCATCTAACTGTGATAATCGCCAATTGACGTTCGATGGTTTTAAAACGATCAAGCGTCAAGCGCGTTTCAAAATTAAGCATCATTGACCCTAATCACCTATAATGATGCTAAACGATGGTTTCGTCACAGTTTACGATGGTTTAATGATGGTCAATCACCCAACCAGTGATGGTTAACGATGGCGAAAGATGACGCCCAATCCCCAGTGAATGATGGTTGGTCATGGGGCTTGACTATTCTGGACTACGATCACCCAACATTACCCAGCATTGACCGCGCTGCCCAAGCGTCTGCGATCACTGATGTTCCAACTCGGCCATGAAGGATCAAGAATGTTCCACATGATCTTGACGGCGGGATGGTAATTTTGGTAACTAGCAGCATTACTGTTTGTATTACTATTCACTATGATCCTGCATACCTATTTGCTCGACACCGCCCAATACCACAGACTACATGCGCTGCCTACGTGCTTCGTACTTCGCACTGCCCCCATGACATTTAATACGCTTCCTTTGCCACGCTTGTAAGCTGCGTACGCCGTGCAATCACCACCCGCACCCCTGAACCCACGTACCACCACAGGTCCACCACCACAGGTCCACATGGGGATGCTCCGTGCGTGCATGGGGAGCACGCCGCCCACAGGCGTTTGTAAGGTCTAATGAACAGCCACCCTACCAAAGACTTTCTGTTGGTGTCACTGTTACTGCTAGCTGCTAGCGTTAGTGATTTGTTATGAATTGTTAGTAGTTGGTTGTTTGGTGTTTGCTTATTGTTGTGTGTTTCTTGTGGCTTGTTGTTTGATTGTTGTTGGTTGTTGGTTGTTGGCTGTTGGTTGTTGGTTGTTGGTTGTTGGTTGTTGTTGGTTGTTGGTTGTTGGTTGTTGGTTGTTGGTTGTTGTTGGTAGGTGTTGTTTGTTGGTTGTTGTTCTTGGTTGTTGGTAGCTGCTGCTTGTTGTTTGTTTTTGGTACCTGTTGTTTGTTGTTGGTTGTTGTTGGTTGTTGGTGGTTGTTGGTTGTTGGTAGTTGTTGGTTGTTGTTTGTTGTTGGTGGTTGTTTGTTGCTTGTTGGTTGTTGTTGGTTGTGGCTGGTTCTTGGTAGTTGTTGGTTGTTGTTTGTTGCTATCGGTTGTTAATAGTTGTTGTTTGTTGTTGGTTGTTGGCCGTTGATTGGTGGCTGATTGCTGGTTGCTGGTTGTTGGTTGTTGTTGGTTGTTGTGGCTTGTTGTTGCTTGTTGGTTGTTGCCGGTCGTTGTTGGTTATTGGTCGTTGTTGGTTGTTGTTGGTCGTTGTTGGTTGTCGATTGTTTTTCCTTCAACCGATTCTGGGCTGATGTGACAAAGCTCACCATGATGAACACCCATCAAACACAATATTTGACCACCCCCCGTGCGGCAGCCAGATCACTTGACCATACAGAATGAGATCAGTTAGACCATACGATCACTTGGGCCATACTCCGATCACCTAGACCTAGACCATACTGTACTAATCACTTACACTTAGACTATAACCCACACGTTTTGGGGTGGGATAGGGGACAAGGGGCAAGCAAAATGCAGAAAATGTGATATTCTGATATTCGCACACTCAACCTTTAGGGTTTGAGGGCCATGACAAGGAGAACATGGGCTGGGGTTTAGGGGCGGAACAGGTATCTTTCATGTTGCTGGTCCATCTTTCTGTCCACCATCATCTAGCCAATGATCTGTCTATCTACCTGTCGTTCTATCTATCCACCATTCCCTCTAGGAGTCTGTATGGATGGATGGATCGATGGATGTTGCACGGCCTAAGCGATACAATGTCTAATGGTCTAAGCGATACAATGTTGAAGCGAACCCGCACCCCCTACGTGCACCCAACATATACCTTTATCAATCCCAATGTAATCCTTGGAACTGTACCATTCTGATAACATTCAATCAACCAGGGTGAACTTGCTCTCATCATCGCCCTTGTTGAAATGTTCATCCGACACCATACCATGCGGCTGAAAAGAGACGGTCATAGCCGTGGCGAGTTTCTCTAGCCCGGCAAGAATGATTTCCATTTTTGGTAGGAAACAGGGATACAACCATTTGGCTGGCACCATTTATGGACTTGTTGGTCTCAAGTACATGTGTCCAAATTGTTCTGAATAATCCATTCAAATTGATGATGAAGATGACTGATGAATGCTTTGTACGTATCTGGCTGGGACTCAGCGACTGTCTGCCAACAATGGATTACTAATGGCCACCTGTGACACCAGTGTCACCAGCCGTGACCCATGGTTCTTTGGTGGTCCTGAGGTCCAACTGTGAGCGCCATGTCGCTAGATGAACCATGACCACCACTTCCGCAAAAAGAATGATACTAGATAAGCAAGGCGACGGATGTAAAACTCTGTGCAAATGGTTGATGGCTTTTAACTAATGGAGGGTTTGGGCATCGATGTGAAAGTTGAAAAGTAAATCCACTAATTGTGAATACCTATGAGCAACAATCTGTTTTCATGTCTGGGGATGGTTTTGCTCCCCAATGATTTACCTCAGAAATGTCAAAACAAATCAATGCAAGTGGAGACATGACTACTATTTTCAACTACAATATGGCAGGCTACACCCAACAATGATGTTGGAATTTCAAGAGCAAGAGTCACATGTACAATAGGGTATCTGAGCAGCAAACGAAAACAAATGTCACAAAGTTGACAGTTCAATTGCAAGACACCTTTGCGCGCCAAAAAAACAACAATATGGTGTTGACCGACATCCCAAACATCGGGCAACATTTTGTCAAACGACAGCATCAACCAGTGATTGAATTGCCACTGGTCATTGGCCTCAGTACCGCCGCGGCCACGAGCCTCAAAAGTGCAGGCAACCGCGCGATCGCAAATCCTGACGAAACATGAACGAAAACCACGGCCTTTGGCAGTGTAAGACATGAAACACGTTAAAAAAAAACACACATCAGTTCAAAACCTATGATAGAAATTCAACGAGGATTTATTTTTTGAAAGATAAACACATATGTAGTTTTAAAATCATTGTGCAAATTTGCGTGAATGTGCCGCTGACATTGCCATGGCATGTACCATAACTCAATTACAATAACTTGAAAATATCCAGTGAACAAAACACGGGGATTCCCCTCCTCACTAATTGCAAAAAAAAAATAGTCCCTTCTGCTGGGACCTCTGGCCAAGTGGGGGGAGAACAGCGCAGGTTATGCAGCGAAGCATACAGGCGCAACACAAACGCTAGATAGCTGCATGATAGTGTTTGATGTGATATATGGTAGAAAACCATATAATAGTTACTCATGGTGACTCACTGCCATTTGCCCACGACAGTAGATATTCGCATTGAATAGCTTTCTATTCTTGATTAATACATTTCACAAATATCTAGCTAACAACTATGATAGATCTCACTGAATGCAAAATCTACCATAATCTTGTTTAAAAATCAACAAGTGATTGTTTTGTTTCTACTATTTTTGATAGTTACATCCTCCCTACAGATATGTATATATATATATTGTATATATCAATGAAACATAACTTTTGGCATGAATGATCTGATTCAATACCCATGCCAAGCATGAGTAGGTTATTTTACAATCCTGGCCGTTTGTGGTAATGGTTTGCAAGCTTCACTTCAGCCTTAAATGATGAATGGTATTGATAACTTTGCCAAAGGATCAGGGTCCAAAGCCCTGCTGTATAAGTTGAGTATAAACGACTAGATCCTGCCCTCGGCTAAACTAACACTCTGATGTGAGTTGAAGCACCATGCTTAAGAGGGAAACCCGACCAAAAATCTGGTTCTCCATGTCAGACTCGTAGTTTCAAGCTGGGTGATACCTGGTTCGTCATCTAAATTTTTTGATGATGCTGGTGGCCATAACAATATCATCACAGGGACACAAAAGCTACATATGATATAGGGAGAGTGCCTTTATGAAAGACCGCCCAGTGAGCGAGCATTCTCACTGCATTAAAGTAGCAGTGACTATGATGCAGTCGATGATGAACTGGCAACCATGATCATTCATTATCAATAGCCGAATGCTGCTGTTTGCTATTGATGTTTGTTTGTTTGCCACCCGTACCACCACCCGGCTTGTCAACCAGCATCAAACATTGTCATCCATGAGCTCATACAGCATCCATTCTGAAACATGAACTAGATGGCTTCGATGGTGGATTAACTATCAATACCATTTTGAATCGTTACTTGGGAAACTACCGGTCTCCAGTTGGTGACCACTATTGTTGACCATAACTAACTATGATTGGCAATGAGCCATCCTCCCCCTGCCCCCTCCTCGAGAAAGGCATCCTCCAGTGCCTTAGTAAACGATGCCGGTGGCAGGATGTTTGGATGGAGCCCAAAATAACTAAGTCATACGCACTACTGTATGTAGATTGACCGAGCAAGTCACTTAGCTGACTTGCTGTGGAAGCAAAAGATCAACCCATCCGCAAGATGAATGTCTCCACTTGCGCAGTGTGGTAACCAGAAATGGTTGTTTTAGCTCTCATTGACTCATATCACTTTAGATGGATTGAGGGTTCGACCGACCATTCGTGTACCCAACTGTGTGATGCGATCACCAATTCTGATAATGGTCCAAGCAAGAGCTTCTTTTGATAATTCATGTCATGTGATCCTTAAATGCGATAAATTCACATAATATCATGTGTCATCTGTGAACACTTCTTGGATAAGCCGTTTCACAGATGCATCACCCGTGGTGATAAGCTCTTGATCCCAGCAGCTGGCATCGCCGTACCCAGCCATGGTGTTTTCATGCCTGGACTGACCTTGCTACGTTGGAATCCAACGATTTCCGCCACTGGGTTGATGACGTGGGCCCAAAAACCATGGCAGCACTGATCATGGCTCAAAAAGCTCAACATTCAGCGTTTTCTGGCTGTTTTTGAACCCCTATGTTTGAAGGGACCGTGACGAGTTGTCGCAAAAAGGACTAATTCGATTTACCAAGTGTTACCTCTATGTCAGCAATACATAGCTATCATCATTGCTGGAAAAACATAAATGGCTGTCATAATTATTTACGTGTTAATTGCAAGAATGGCAAAATACATGACAAAAAAATGGCAATGAATGTTAATTGCCATAAGCAATGAATGGCTATCATCATTGCCATGAATGACCGCGTCTTCACCATGACCAACCATTGCACTAAGGTTGGGAGTCATCACCCATCGAGCTTCGTCAAGGCGCCTGAGGCTGTTGAGATTCCCAGCCTGGTACAGCTGATGAGCTGCGCAGCTGGGGGCATTGCACGTGAGCAGCCATCATACCAACAATGGTAGATCCATATGAATGAGCCACCCCCAGTTTACGTCAAATTTAGCTCCCAAATGTGAATGATTTATTAATATGCGCCATGAGGTACAGTTGTACCCACATCATTGTCGGTTCTTACGGTTGGCTGATGCTGTTAACCAACATCAAATTCACCATAATGTAGTCACGAACCGTTACTAACCATAGGTACCAAACTGACTCTCCCGCTTAACGAAACCTGAGCAAAAATCCTGGATTTGAATGGATTTGACCTTATTCCGAATTCCGAACCACCATTGACGTCATCATTGCCGTGGTCAGCACCATATACTTAACATCAACCATTTCCAATCATTACCATCCATTTACCATGACCAACCATCAAAGACCACTACTTGCCAACCATCCCTAACCACTCCCATCGCTGGGTCTCACCAACCCACGTCCCCAGCGGAAACTCTGCCACCCGGTGGTGCGTCCCACTTGCGGTAGGGACAATTGGCTCCTGGGGTATCGCAGGCAAGAACGACAACAACAACCAACAACAAGCACCAACAGCAACGGCAAAAAAAAATGTCCATGAAAGTATTGCCATACTAGGGCCTTATGGCATGTTCACCTAGCCGTAGAGTTTGCCTTACCGCCTTACTGGTTGCACCCTTTGCGGCCTCCCAGTGGCGTCATGACTCCTCCACCCAGGGCGGCTGGGCAGCCCAACGCAACTCCCTGCCTGATGAGCTGATGCTGGATGCAGAGCAGCTCAGCATCCCCCGTGGACACCGGAGCGAATGGCAACAATTGAGAAAGACTTAGGAATGATGGCTATGTCTGTCATTTAAGTACATATAAGCCAGAAAATTCTACGAAAACTGACCGATAACAACCATGTGTGGGTCAACGATAGAGATAATGGTAGGTAGACAACCCACAAACCATCTGGTCCTACAAGGGGCTCACGATTTTATGGGGGAGGTGTTCACTATCTCTCACGTGAGAACTGCCTCAGCTGTCAACTGACCATCATTGCTCAGTCACTATCGTTGACCATTCATCTTCCACTATCAACCCCATGCTAGCCACCACTAACGCTAAGCCCTACTTGATCTAGAGCCAAACTGCGGATGCCCCAAGAAGCTGAAGGTTCGCCTGGGTTCAAGTCACCACTACAGCCCCAAAGTAGGTGATTAGGTGGTTTCTAAGCCGTCCAGGCGATGAACAGCCAACCTGTCTGAAATCCTTCCGATGCAAAGGCACCCCAAATAGCGATGGTTCGGGAGCCGCAAGCAGTTCATCATGCTGCATTGCACACCTGGTTGCTATACCATCATCATGATCATCATCATCATCATCATCATCATCATCATCATCATCATCATCATTGACAACATCATCATCATCATCATCATCATCATCATCATCATCATTGACAATCATCACAAAACATCGCGCATCATCGCTTTCATCGTCACAGTCATCACTTGCAAAAAACTCTGGTGGCCGCGTTTTCCCCTGCGGGCTAAACAATGGGCCGATCTCCGGAAACTTCACGGAGATCCGCCGGGTGGGTCGGGTGGACCTCCAGGAAGAAAATGAAAATTCGGCTTGACGGTTTTTGAATGAAAATTGGTTAATGAATGGTTAATGACTGGTTAATCGATCATGGCAAAGCTCCGATAAATTGATGGGTCTCGCGTTATAGGTGAATTACTCTTAATGAATCTGAATAAATGTTTAAATCATTCAGCTATAGTCATACTGTGTGTTTTTTGATGGTCTCTTGATGGGTATGATGGTTGAACAATGGTCAATGGTCATGGTTGAATGATGCTCAATAGTCATGGTTGAGAATGGCTTAAAGTCAATCAAGAGAATGGTTTGATGGTGGTTCATCATGATGGCAGTGACATGATCAAGCAGTGAAGCCCAGCGAATTGTGATCAATCAATGCTCACCGATAGATGTACCATGAATCAACACGACCGCGAAGCTGCCATGTTAAGCATTACAAACCATTTGTGCACCTTCTAAACTCTCGTTCGAAATCAATGCCATAGACAAATTTGGGAAGGTCTCATGGCCCACCGCAGTTTTGGCGCCTTTCGGCGTTATGATTTTCTGGAGGGTATCGCTTGCGTGTAAAACACTCCAGGGACCTTTAACAATACAAGAGATTACAAAAGGGATATCACGATTCGGGAAGGTCCCATTGCTTACCTCATGTTTTCAAGATTTCTTACAACCCATGGCAGCCGAATACTACTTTTAAATTACCGGAGTTTTGACGGTTGCTCATCTATGATCCCATCATTAACCACTATCAACCACTATCAACATTCAATTAACCACCGTTAACCTGTATCAATTGTGAGTCAGCCATGAATCAATATATTCTTAACAAACAACGGGAAGATTTCATTGCCATTACTGTACCACACATAGCCTTCATTAACAGTCTATTAGTCATCATCAACCACCATCAAGCATCCTATAAACAATCAGGAATCTTCAGTCCTCACCAGTCTCATTCATCTTTCGGCACCACTCATCAGTATGAAGCATTCCATATCATTATGATGCCCTCCTTCGACATATATCACCACTACAAACATTATCTGCCATCATCATTATGGTTCAATGTAGACTTTTTATCAGCGATCATCATCATGCCATCGAATGGTAGACCACTTTACCGTACGCATCATTGAAAAATATTCAACATCAGTTAAGCATAATGAACCTGTGAACATCAACCATTACTCCCATCATTTTTTCGTTGTTATCTGCTCAATGATGTTTCGTGTTTGTCAGTGATGATGAGTAGTGTAGGTTGGTGGACAATCCTAATTGGTTATTGATGGTTGGTGATGGCCAGTGGATGAGCAATGCCTAGTGGTGATAGTGGTGGTTGGTGATGGTTATGCAAGAGTAGGTCGGTTCCCAACGCTTCATGATGGTTCATGATGGTTATCAGTTGTTTGTGATGGTAAACAGCAAGTTGGCTAACAATGCTGGATAATGGTTAGTGACGGTAAGCAGTTGTTATCCATCGATCAAACCTTATGAACCACTGGTGATATAACCATTCACCAGAATCATTGGTCCCAGGAATTTCACACTGCTCAGCGAAACCACCTGTTCTCACTGGACATAAGCGCGCTTTGCGCTAGCAACTTTGAAACTTCGCAGCAGCTGACCCGCGCGCCGGTTCGCGCGCCAGTTCGCGCTGCGAAAGGGATGGTGATTGCCATGTCTTCACCGGTTTCCTGCCATGCCTATATGCATGAGCCCTATGTTTCAGTAACTCTGCTTTTCGATTGAGGCCTATTGTCGGTCATCATTCCCTTCCAGTTTGAACCAAGAGTTGATAGTATGAACCATGAGATCAATTCATTTAGCCTGTAAACCAAGCACTGGGAAAAAAGCATCAACATTGCTTGAAACATAGGGTGAAAATATCAGAAGTTACCCGCGCCCAGAAAAAGTATGGTGAAGCAAAGGCCAAATGGTTGACCATCTCATTGACTAGCGCTTGGAATAACCACCGCGGTCAACCATATCGGCCAGTTCGCCCGCGACTTTTCCAGCAATTGTTCGTTGGCGTTCTTTGCGACACGAAACAACACTTGCGAAGAAGCGACTTGCGATCAAAGCTATTCATGGTTCATCGCTTACATGAAAGGCAGCCATGATTATCCATAATAATTACTAATAATCTCTTGAGGTAGTGTTTGGTGATTCACTGTTGTTAATCACCACTAGCGCTACATAATCACCTTGTCCCAAGATCAACAACCCAGGTAGCTTCTTGCTGAAGTGGGCCAAGTATGGCTGTGACCCACCACGGCCAAGCTCCCATTCCCCGTGGAAATCGCGGGAATCTATGCAACTGTTTGGGGGAAGAACCTGGCGACCAACCAATTGATGCTTGCTTCCCAACGCAAGAATTGCTGCCTTTCGAGGTTCGATTCTAAAAGCGTTAGCCTCAGCGCACTTCCAACTTGGATGCGGGCCCATTAGAGGCCGAAATGTTCCACACGAATGTCTTTGACCAGCATCCAAGTGACCGATTGACCACTGTGTTCCCCATCATTGTGGGTTGTTGACCCATAATCAGCTGATGATGATTACCATCTATGTTTATCCATCATATCATCGTTGAGAATCATCTACTGCAAGCATGGTTACTAATATTCACTAATTGTAGCTGACCAATGTTGCTGAAACAATGGATTAGTTCAACTCATTCTTAACCAGTGCCGCTACAATTGTTAACCATTCATAATATGCCACCATTGATCAACTTGTTCAGCCGTGTAAACAACCCTCCTGGGTTTCTAAGCTTCACCCACGTCATCTTTTGGCGCATGGCTATCACCAAGGAGATCCCCCACGAGGAGCTATTGTCCCAAATGCTCCATGCATGGCAATGTATGGTATACCAACCTTGGAAACTACCCAAACGTGGGTCAACCTGCCATACATGGAGTGGGTATCTAGGGATGTACAACGTACAAGCGCGGTTTGCGCTCGCAACTTTGAAACTTCTCAGCAGCTGAACCACGCGCCGGTTCGCACTGCGGAAACGATGGTGATTGCCATGTCTTCACCGGTTTCCTGCAATGCCTATATGCATGAGCCCTATGCTTCAGTAACTCTGCTTTTGGATTGAGCCCTACTGTCGGTCATCATTCCCTTCCAGTTTGAACCAAGAGTTGATAGTATGAACCATGAGATCAATTCATTTAGCCTGTAAACCAAGCACTGGGAAAAAAGCATCAACATTGCTTGAAACATAGGGTGAAAATATCAGAAGTTTCCCGCGCCCAGAAAAAGTATGGTGAAGCAAAGGCCAAATGGTTGACCATCTCATTGACTAGCGCTTGGAATAACCACCGCGGTCAACCATATCGGCCAGTTCGCCCGCGACTTTTCCAGCAATTGTTCGTTGGCGTTCTTTGCGACACGAAACAACACTTGCGAAGAAGCGACTTGCGATCAAAGCTATTCATGGTTCATCGCTTACATGAAAGGCAGCTATGATTATCCATAATAGTCACCAATAATTACTAATAATCTCTTGAGGTATAGGATAGCCACTAAGGTGTAGCCAGTTAGTTGGTTCATAGTGCTTGGTGATTCACTGTTGTTAATCACCACTAGCGCTACATAATCACCTTGTCCCAAGATCAACAACCCAGGTAGCTTCTTGCCGAAGTGGGCCAAGCATGGCTGTGACCCACCACGGCCAAGCTCCCATTCCCCGTGGAAATCGCGGGAATCTATGCAACTGTTTGGGGGGAAGAACCTGGCGACCAACCAATTGATGCTTGCTTCCCAACGAAAAAGTTGCTGCCTTTCGAGGTTCGATTCTAAAAGCGTTAGCCTCAGCGCACTTCCAACTTGGATGCGGGTCCATTAGAGGCCGAAATGTTCCACCACGAATGTCTTAGACCAGCATCCAAGTGACCGATTGACCACTGTGTTCCCCATCATTGTGGGTTGTTGACCCATAATCAGCTGTTACCATCTATGTTTATCCATCATATCATCGTTGAGAATCATCTACTGCAAGCATGGTTACTAATATTCACTAATTGTAGCTGACCAATGTTGCTGAAACAATGGATTAGTTCAACTCATTCTTAACCAGTGCCGCTACAATTGTTAACCATTCATAATATGCCACCATTGATCAACTTGTTCAGCCGTGTAAACAACCCTCCTGGGTTTCTAAGCTTCACCCACGTCATCTTTTGGCGCATGGCTATCACCAAGGAGATCCCCCACGAGGAGCTATTGTCCCAAATGCTCCATGCATGGCAATGTATGGTATACCAACCTTGGAAACTACCCAAACGTGGGTCAACCTGCCATACATGGAGTGGGTATCTAGGGATGTACTCCACAAGTTTGTGCAACATGGCCAAACACAGTAAGGCCATCTGATACTGCTACCAACTACTACGAACTGGTTGTTCAAGAGCGGTATTCCCTGTTCATGGGGAGACCTGTGTGCATCGTGTGGGTCAAGAAGCCATCACATAATAGCACCCAACTACAGCAACCCAACGTGTTATTAATAGTAAGCTATGAAATTATCAGCCATTGACAATAGTTTACATCAGGATACTATCAACCATTATAGTTAACTAACCTTTGGGACAGTCTCAACCCAAGGCAACATGACGAAGCTTGCCCAACTTATTTTGTTACTGTTTCCCGCACCCAGAAAAAGTATGGTGAAGCAAAGGCCAAATGGTTGACCATCTCATTGACTAGTGCTTGGATTATCCATAATAATCACTATAATAATCTCTTGAGGTATAGGATAACCACTAAGGTGTAGCCAGTTAGTTGGTTCATAGTGCTTGGTGATTCACTGTTGTTAATCACCACTTGCGCTACATAATCACCTTGTCCCAAGATCAACAACCCAGGTAGCTTCTTGCTGAAGTGGGCCAAGCATGGCTGTGACCCACCACGGCCAAGCTCCCATTCCCCGTGGAAATCGCGGGAATCTATGCAACTGTTTGGGGGGAAGAACCTGGCGACCAACCAATTGATGCTTGCTTCCCAACGAAAAAGTTGCTGCCTTTCGAGGTTCGATTCTAAAAGCGTTAGCCTCAGCGCACTTCCAACTTGGATGCGGGTCCATTAGAGGCCGAAATGTTCCACCACGAATGTCTTAGACCAGCATCCAAGTGACCGATTGACCACTGTGTTCCCCATCATTGTGGGTTGTTGACCCATAATCAGCTGTTACCATCTATGTTTATCCATCATATCATCGTTGAGAATCATCTACTGCAAGCATGGTTACTAATATTCGCTAATTGTAGCTGACCAATGTTACTGAAACAATTGATTAGTTCAACTCATTCTTAACCAGTGTTGCTACAATTGTTAACCATCCATAACATGCCACCATTGATCAGCTTGTTCAGCCGTGTAAACAACCCTCCTGGATTTCTAAGCTTCACCCACGTCATCTTTTGGCGCATGGCTATCACCAAGGAGATTTTTCCACGAGGAGCTCATGGTGCACGAGAATCTTCGGCCAGGCCTCCCAAATGCTCCATGCATGGCAATGTATGGTGGAAACCAACCTTGGAAACCACCCAAACGTGGGTCAACCTGCCATACATGGAGTGGGTATCTAGGGATGTACTCCACAAGTTTGTGCAACATGGCCAAACACAGTAAGGCCATCTGATACTGCTACCAACTACTACGAACTGGTTGTTCAAGAGCGGTATTCCCTGTTCATGGGGAGACCTGTGTGCATCGTGTGGGTCAAGAAGCCATCACATAATAGCACCCAACTACAGCAACCCAACGTGTTATTAATAGTAAGCTATGAAATTATCAGCCATTGACAATAGTTTACATCAGGATACTATCAACCATTATAGTTAACTAACCTTTGGGACAGTCTCAACCCAAGGCAACATGACCGTTTCTGTTTAACCTGTAACGATCTCTTGTTCACCCATAGTTTCCTGGGCTGTGCAGGCCTGAGCTCATGCTGATCATAGGAACGTGCTGCGATCTGAATGACATCAGATCTGTATGAAAATTGTGATTGATAGGCTATCTGTTGGGATGATCATGCCTGATAGCTGCTTAATATCCATGGTAAATGTAACTTCTGTAACTCAGTTACATCATTTATAGGTGGGTCAATGACGACTACTGACCGATGCCCCACTTACACCGTTGAAATTTGAACAAACAGTCAACCGGTATCAACAAGTGGACTGACAATCAATCAACCATTGTTCAGGCAGTACATCTGGTCGCTGAATCTACAGGCATCCCCAATTGAAAGGTTAACATGACGTGGAATATCATGCTTGTTGTTTGTTTTCATTTTCACCTACCAAGCTGTAGTTGAACCTGGGCACCCTCGGTCAAAAGTAGCTGGCTGCATCTGGATAATCAAAGCTTTCTTCAGATTGTTGACCAATTGGAAGAAACCACCTGGCTACATATGGCCGTAGGATGCCGTAGGTCAATAGCTTGTACCCTGGCGAACATTCCAGACCAAACTGGTCTTGCTGACTGTTGGGATGTTCACCTACCAATGTTTGGAGAATCGATGACCAATAACCATATAGAACATATATTATATATATGTAAATATCTAAACAGAAATATATATATATATATATTTACATATCTAGCTATCTATCTATCTATCGATTGATCGATCGATCGATCTATCTATATCCATATATTCATATATACATATATATATATATCTTGCCTTGCCTATGGGTTCCTTCAGCCATAGCTTCCAGCCCCCTTCGATCCGCTGAAGGGATCACCAGCCGTGGTACTCCAGTTATGTTCGGCACCAAGACTTGGAAGTGTTACCCTTTAATCCAAGAGGTAGTCATCCGCCAATGGTGAATAATAGCAGGTCATAGTGGCTAATTATGCTTAGTATTGAGTTCATATTGTTACTATTGGTCAATCATGGTTGTTAAAGCGGTCGGTGACCCCCTCATAATCCGGCAAAAAATGCAAAACAACTGACCCAAATCCATAATCCGAACAGTTCATACCTAATCTATGCGATGGTTTATGATGGGTCACAAGCGTCAATAGTGCCTAATAATGCTTAGTGATGCTGGATAATGGCTAAGAATGGTTGATCGTTGCTAGTTATGGCTACAGTAAAGAATGATGATAACTGTAGCAAATAGTGGTCAATTGAGGCTTCATAATGATGGTTTGGAATGGGTCGTAGCGATTCTTACAGTAATGGTCGATACTGGTGATGAAGGTGGGTCCAAAAAAGTGTAGATGGGTCCCAACCTACAGGATAGACAAATGTCCCTGATACTTGCAGCTGGCTGTCGTTGCTTGCAGCCGCCGCTGGAATCAACAATTTATTTATACATTGCATGTCTATCGATGAACATGAAGATAAATACATGTACATACATACACATGAATGTTTTTCCTCAGATCCTCGGATATTCTTATTTGATTTGGAACATCCTGTCATTGGTTGATTAGCCTCACGAATTGTATTCATGTATACACATTTCCATGAACTGCGACGCAGTTCTTGGTGGACGCGGTTTGTTGATCACCGCAGAAAATCTACAGGGAATCATTGTTTTACCACCGATTAGAAGGCCTTTTCTGTAGATAGATGTTCCCATCAACAATTTGCTTGTGGGTCAAACTTGGGGACCCTAAAAACCATTAGTTTGAATAGATTTCCGTTGCCAATTGGGGGTTAGTCAGTCATGTTGACCCATACCCATTTCTGGGACGATAAAAACCAACGCGCAGCGGAAACAGCTCCCACTCCTGACGTCTGAAGTGGCCTGAGATGGACCCAGTGGGTATACAACGAGCTGGTTGCATATTGAATCGTGCTGCAAAAAATCTGTGGCGAGTGATCGGCCTTCACCACTATTGGTTTATAAGTTGCTTGAGGATTCGTGGTTGCACAGCTCCACTACCACGGGGTCAGCTGACGGCTTGAAGATGTGATCAATGTGCTCCCCTTTTGAACGTGCCGATGGTGATTGATCGGCCTTCAAGCATCTAGCCAATCAATATTGCCTGGCGTCTTACCCGTTATTCTCTTGTTGCTGGGGAATTCACAACTTCTTGTTGACGTTGTTATCTGCTTTTCCTTCCATCCGTGGCTATTACCGAGTTTTAATGATCACCAATCACCATTCAGCATGATTGACTGGCCATTGACCAACAATGATGGTTTCCGAGGATTAGTGGTGAAAAACCGATTGCTCAGCTGTTTTCACTCGAAATCCGGCTATAAGCCAGCGACTGTGGAACCACATGCTGGCCACGGATAGGCTTCACATAGCACCATATATCAGTGTACATTGGTTAAAATCCACGATTGTTAGCCATTAGCAGCCACGATCACACCATGAATCTGAAGGAAGAACAACGATGATAAGGTGAATCCGGCCACTGATCAAATCACTGATCGATGGATGAGGGTTGACAAGCTGCACTTGTTGCATATCAACGGGGCGATTTTCACATCTCCGAGCCTATGAGAAAAGCTTTGACCCCCATGAGTTGGGCTTGGATGCTGGGAATAGCCAACACGGTCAAACTGTTTCCAAGCACGGCAGGGGCTCATGAAACCACTACCGCAGTCTGGGGTGCCCCGATGAAAAGTTCGGGGATGAAACGAATCACTGACACCTGGTTCGCTGGAACAGCCTCGTCCACCTTGGGCTAGAACTTTTGAACATGCTGTTTATTTTTTTCTTTAGATATATCGATGTAAACAGAAATACATTTAAATACATTTATATATATATATATATATAAATATATTTACACAGCGCCATGTCTAGCCATGATGAAGCAATATGAAGCATCGTAAATCACAGTCATTGACCATTATTGATCATTGGTACTGAACGTTGTTCATACTTATCGAGCATCATTCTTGAGCATTCTAAACCAAAAGTGGAATACTATTAACCACAACTCAAGAATGACTAGGTAATCAGCATTTAGATCAACAGTTAGCCACCATCAAGCAAGATTAGTTGAAGTCGATCCTTTTTGATCACAATCCAAGAAAGGTTGATTAACAAACTTTCACCATTGATCATGATCGGTATTCATGGACTAATTACGAAACATATGAAGCAAAAGCATCATGAATTTTACTCAATGTCATCATCAATTCTATTTCCGCCACTTCCACGGCACGCGTTGAGGCACCAACCTTAACTTTGCGTGATAGTCCAGAAGGCCTCCGGGCAATTTGCAAGTGGATCCCTTCTCCAGCAGGGGCGTCGCCGTGCACCCGAGGTTTTGCGGTTTCAATCCCACAATCAAATTCGTGAAGATCATCCCTGGAAGGATGGAAAATCCTTGAAACCACCGACCGTTGGTCGATTAATAGCATTCTACCCAGTATTGTTTGTAATCCCTTTGGCTGCTATAGCTGTGCTAATGATATCTTTGATCCTCAATGGTCTAATGATATGACCACAATATTCACCCGCTTTGACTCGTTGAATTGGGATTCTATTCAACCATTGCGCTGGCTTAAAGTGACATAGAAATGGAGAACACTGGAGATTCATCTGCTGATTATACCTGGTTCCGGGTGTTCATCACCTTGCCTCAGGGAGGTGGGTGAGCTCAGAATCTGCCACCTGGCGCTTCAGCGCTGACCCCCCCGGCGAGGGGCGCATGAGACAAAAATGGTTGGTCCTGGATGGTTTGTTGATATGGATCTCCCACGGACTATACTCAACAGCTACTTAACTATGACTGACTACTACTTGACCATACATGATTATCAATGAACAATGATTAGATGGGGAACCTCATTTTTTTGTTGGGCGTCGACCATCCCACATGACTGGCTGGCTGGTATAGCACCATCTTCCAATCACCCGAGGGGGTTGCAAACATCCATGGAATGTCCGTCATCTGCAGGCGGTTTGTTTTCCATTGCCATGACTACCAATGGGTATCCCCAAACCAAGAACTCTCACATGAGAACTGTAGCTACAATCTTGGCATAGCCATTGAACGTCAACCCGAGAATCACTGTGTGAGCTCGGAATCGAGGCATCCCACGTTTTTCTCAACTTTACACGCCAAAAACTGAGATCTTTAGCTGTTGAATCATGGCGTTCATCACGTAAAAAATAATCAACATTTTTGCGGGGAAACCCATCCGTCCTTCATGGCAGCAGCAATAGACTGCTTCTCGTTGGTATCCGTCGGTGTGGCCATTGCCGGCTCAGAGGCTGTTTCCGCCTCGCAGCAGCACTGCCAAGGAAACGATGGGCAAAGACTGGAAAGGGAACGGCCACAGATTTCCTAAGAGATCCTTATACCACCTCCACCGGTTCGGGCGCTGAAACTTTCATAGGTCTTCACTATTCCCATGTTTTCGACCTCTTGGATGCTCTTAGGTCCCCATAACGTATAGCAGGTCCAGTGAACAGTGAATCCAGCGGGGCCAGCAACATGTTCCAATGGTTCATTCTGAATGACCGTGCAACCATTCTGAACAAAGGTTCAGAACCCTTGCATGATTCAACGCAACCCTCCTGAAACATTGTTCATTCAGTAACCCTTCGGGTGTGGCGATGGGTCAGAACCATGCAACCCCTCTGAACAAAGATGCACAAACATCAACAGTCAACATCGATGGCACCCACCGTTGGTCCTTGCAAAAAGAGATCCCACACCACCAGGCCGCAAGCGATTTGTCACAATTGAAATTGCTGGTACAGAAACCACATTGAAGCAATGTAATTGTTTTGTTTTTGTGCCAGTAATTTCAATTATGAGAATTACATGTAGTAACTAAACTGTTTTGGCCTATACCTTACCTGACAAAACAATTACGTATAGTCAGGTACAGGCCAAAACCAAAGTACGGAGAAATATAACAAATAACATCATATAATCCGCATACTTAAAACACAGCCCATTGAGCAATTCTAGGTGGGATATGGTGGGATACATGGCATTATGCATGTACATGATGGTTGCCACTTGTCAAAGCGAAGGCCTACGAAGGCCCATCTCTCTTCCAGCACTTGGTTGGTGGTGCAAAAATGGTGAGAAAATCATAGAATTATCCATTGAAAAAAATATGTGATTTTATGCTCAAGTAAATCATTAAACCATTGTGTGATACAAAACAGGACTCCATGAAATCATCATGTTTTTAGATAAAATGACTTATGTGATTTTCAGTGATCATTACTGATCAAAATCACATAAAGTGCATAAAATCGACTCCGATCGGATCTTCGAACATCTGCACTGAGGCCCTGGTTAAGGCGAAGTGGTGCACGGTTGAAAGGAGGTACTGGTACGAGTAGGGAACAGCCAATGATGGTATGTCGAAACGATGGTTTCTGAACCATGGTTGGAGTTCAACACGATCAATGATGTTTAATACTGATGGCTAGAAGAACTATTAGACCACCATGAAACATCATGGATGGTATTGAATGATGATCATTGAGCCAGGAGTATTGTTGATAATCATCAATAATGGTTTTACTGATGATTAGGGTTGGTTAACACTGATGGTGCAAGATGGCCAAATGGGTCAATGGCTAGTGACTATTGAGCTACAGCAGCTCTTAGAATGATATGATCACAACATTGAGTGGCCTGCACCGAGGCCCTTACACCAAGTTCATCCAAGGGTGATTTTGACTATGAATTAACCAACTGATTCAATGACAATTCGCAAGGGTGATATACGACAGCAAAAACCTTCAAACTACCTGTTTTTCTTGCTGGTACCATGCATCAAATGCATGCATACGTATTATTGATTGCTATTAAACTAGTTCTGTATACACCAAGAACGAACCAGTGTTGCTCAAAAAAATACTGCAAACCCCTATTTTAAACGGTGCAATTCAAAATGTATTCTTACAAACTCACCATCAACCATTAGCACATTCATTGTGGTTGTTGTGCCAAACATTGTCAAAACTCCAAATTAATTGATGGTCTTTGAAAAAATCAACCGTCATACCGGGTTCATGAAATTGCATTGCCAGGCAAAAAAACACCAACATGATATAAATTACTACCAACAACAACCGAAAATAACATCTCACAATCGATAATATTGACGATGATCACCGGTTGATAGTAGTAGGATCATTGAAAATCCATAATGGTCCTTGGCTCTCTACAAGTTTCACGAATATCTTGGTACAACCAAAGGAATGACCAGTCCAACTACTTATACAAATCAATTTCAAAACAGACCTTAAGAGTCTGAATGAGCTTTCAAGATTCAATTCCCAAAAACATTGCAACATTACCACATTGAGATACCCCCGTCCTGGAGTACATGGAATATCCAACATCTTCATTCGATCATTCACGTTCATTTGCCTATTGGGGATGGCGCGATTTGATATTCAGCACCTACTCCAGGATGGTAAAAAATGTTACGAACGTCACAACAACGCCAGCGCAACCTTCCCATGATGAACCAACGACATCCCAAGCCCGGCCCAAGCCTCTTCAAAGACCACCTCAGGTGACACTGCAGTTTGGCTCGGCGCACGAGCCCGAGTCTTGGGGTAAACCGTGGTTCGATAGCAACGCGGTCACAGGCGATGATTCACCACCTGATAATATATGTAAGATTTGTTACTGTTCGGTTCGGACGGTCAAAAATACAATCAAGAAGCAAATCAACCAGAAGAATACATTTGGGTTATCGTTATTACTTTACTGAATTCTAATGATTTGTCACAAACAGTGAGGGTGTCCCCGCAACTTTCTCTATGGACAGCCTCTTGGAGTATCAAAAGCATCTGAAAAAATCCTTTTTGCAGCCCTAGCAGAGTGACCACCATGAACCAACAACAGCGACAATGCCGACAATTACAACAACAACAACAACAACAACAACAACAACAACAACAACGATCACCTGCGACCAGCTGCTTTGCCAAGCTACCATCTCAGCATCGAATGTGATTACTTCTGGGACCTGCGGAAGAATACGCACGCCAAAACGGCTATGCGGAACATCCATGTTTTGGAAGGCACAAACACCAACGCATGGTGTCCCATGTGCCTCCAAAATGTTTTTTTCCAATAAACTAAGGACCTAAACCTTGACTACTGGAGACATGTTCAAAAATAGAAGCAAACATTCTAAGCCCATCAACAAAAATACGAATCCACACCTTTTCTACATCTTCAAGCGCCGCCATCAACTAATCGAGATGCCCAAAGCTTTTTTGCTACTTTCTTAGTGGTTCGCATGTGAAAAAAATCATGTTCTGGTCATTGTTTAGTGGTTCGCTGGGGTCTATGTAGAACTTTGAATTGGCACAGAACCTTCCCGTGTGATCCCAGCCTCGTTGAAGCGCACCCTGCGCCCCGCCCTGCGCCCCGAGGCCTCAGCGGTGACTTGGTGCTTTGGAATACCAAGCATCAAACCCAGGTTATCAATGATTAGCCATGGCATATTCATGATTATTAACAACTTTATTCATAATGGCTCATGGGGGTGGGGGAATGAATCAATCAATCAAAAGGGGCGAGCGTTGCAAAGAAAAGTTAAGTCATGGTTAATTAACTAACATTATTGACTATATAACCATCAACAACCGCAAATGTATCACCATCCATCAATGCAGCTTTCATTTGCTATCAAGAAGTGTCAGTGACTTCCAGGAATGATTCACTGATGGCTAGTAGTCAATCAAGCATTCAGTTTTAGCAGGGAAATTCAGTATTACGGGAGATCCCTTCGCTAGCCATCATCAACTTTCCACTAGTAGTTAGTGATTTACCTTCAGAAATGACCGCTGGTTGCTTTATGAAGAGGCCGGATTTCGCAGCTGCGGCGCAAACATTCGTCCAAGGCGCCTTTCCTTTTCGACGGTTCAAGAATCTGAGCAATGCCCCAGCATGGACCTGTCACACGCGCGATAGCAGAAATGCCCCAAAATGCATAAAAAAAAATATTGCTGGTATGATGGGCTAGGTTTTTACATGTTGCTAGAAGGGTGAACACTGTACCATGGTCCACCGTTTTCACCCGTGACAACGGCATTAAGGGCTTACTTACGAACGTCACACGGGCACGAAACTCGGCAAAACTATTGCCGCAGAGGTTGTTACAAAGCATGGCCCATGGACACAAGGCCAACACTGCGGAATGTTGCAGCAACAACGTACGGTTTGGGTAAATGTGATCGCACCTCCGAAATGCGTGGCACCTGCTACAACCAGCATAGAACCAAAATGGGCATATGGGCTTAGATATGTGGCATGGTTGTCATATGATGTCAAATGGTTTCACATCAACCAACCAACTTGAAACGGGAATTCAGAGCATCTGCGAGGAAACTAAGAATTCCAAAAAAGAACGGACTTGAATTGCCGGGGTATTCAAAGACATATACAAAAATTGAATTGCGGGGATTCCAAAGACACAAGGGAGCCACAACAGAAATTGAATTTCGGGGATTGCTGCAACTAGTTAAACTAGCTAAATAGCTGCTTAGGGGCCCGCATTGTAAAAATGGATTCTGATGTTCGAACCAGTTTTTAAGTTTATCCTTCAGCAAGTCTCGGTTGCGGAAGTCGGTAATAAAGATCCATGATGATTGCGCATACAGCAATAAAATATGCGCACGATAAAGAACAAATGCCTAGAAGGACGCCACCATTCTTCAACATTGAGACGTCATAAGAGATTCCACGAGGGCAGTGGGGCATGCCTCTCCACCATTTAGCAACCATCCAAGTGATTGATGGTGATAAATTCAACCCCGCAATCTTAGTGGAGACCCGTTGGGATTCAGTGACTGTACCAGCCATGGTCAAACCTGATGGATCAGTTGACTTTTGTTGGATATGATCATTTGACTAGTCTTGCATTGAATCTTAATGGCCACAAGAATGACTTGTGTTTTTCGAATCCCCGAAATGCTGTGTTTTGTGGATCCCCGTGAAACAGTTCCCTTGTGGCCAGAGCCGCCGCCTGCACGTTGCTGGAGTGTCTGACTTGGTTCAGGTGTTTCTCTAAAATGAAGCTGTCATAGAGCGCCTGGGGACGCGTCCCAATATGACAAATGGAAGATAGACGTGCGTACGCCAATCGATTGATGTTGATGGACAAAATAGGTTGCCAACGCGCTTGGTGTGTGTGGTTTGAAACATTACAAGACATCAAATCGGCGTAGTGCGACGCCAAACATACTTTGGTCAATTACAAACAATATTTCATAGCTAGCCAACAAATGTATATATAATCAGCATAAATGGCCTCAATCGATGCTCGTGGTCATATGTCCCACTGAGATGGCTGGTTGATTGCTAAATCGGAACGACATCCGGATTGATGCTAAAGTAGCGCTATTCCTTGCGGGACTGGAAGCTAAAGTCCTAATCAGAGATACGCTACACGATTCAGGGTCAACATGTGCTGCATACCTGTCTTTGCTTCCGAACAAGAGTCAGTAGATCGTCGAAGTCTCTGGTTGGTAATGATCGGTCCTAGTTGAGGTGGCTTAGTGGCTAATCATGGCGGTTGTTGATGATTAAGAATGGTCCTCAATGCCACTTGCCTTTTTAACAGCGCATGTAGCCGATCTGAATGGCCAGTTGATGGGTATAACTGTTGCGCTGGATGTGACTATCCAACTCCCAAATACCTATCTGGATCCCATTGGATGGTAGACATTCGATTGATTGATCAAGCGCTGCTTATGGCGCCTCCTGCTTCCCAACTGGGTTGCAACCCTGACGCTAAATGGGACTGGGGGGGTGCCCGCTTGCAATCCTCAAAAGGAGCCATGATGTAGCATGGCCGGGTGATTCGGCTGTCAATACTCAATCGTTAAAATTTTATCACTCTACTCAGGCCCATTTTTTGAAAATCATTGAATCGATCTCAAACCAGGGCAAAAGGAACAACAACAAATTTTTCCATCATCATGAACTATCTAAGCTGGGCCCACCAACGAAAAAGACTATATACGCAAAGCGACCTACGGAAAATGTACTATATATAGCCAATCAGCTGATGTTGACAAAGTGGATTTTTGGCGTATGGTTGTAAACCGTTTCCTGACATCAAATCGGCTTGGCAGTACCAGCCAAACAATGTTTCATAGCTAATAGCTAGCCAAAATATATGTGTAAATGACCTAAGTCGATACTCGCGGGCATATGTCCCACTGCAATGGCCAGTTGATTGCTAAAACGGAACACCATCCGGATTGATGCTAAAGTAGCGCCACTCCTTGTGGGACTGGAAACTAGTTACCGGGTAATTGATGCTTGGGTTCACCATATGATTCGGGGTCAACATGTGCTGCATACCCGTCTCTGTTTCCCAACAAGAGTCGGTATTTGCAATCGTCGGAGTCTGTGGTTGTTAACGATTGATCATGGTTGATGTTGGTTCATGGCTAACGATGGTTGTTGATGATTAGGAATGGTCCGGAATGCTGCTTGACTGTAGTTGGGTAACTACCCTTTATGGTAGACGTCACCACGCTTAGGATTGTTTAACAACACATACAATCACGCAGCCAAGGCTGCCAACGACGCCGCGGTCGCCGTCCTTCTTCGGTCGCAGCAAGCGATTGGTCGCGCAACGCACGTGCTCCACAGGCATCTGCTGGGCATGTCCCCCCAATATGGCTGATTGATTGCTAAATTGGAAGGCCAACCCGGTCAATCGAACTCGTAATGTTTCCCCTTTGAATTTAACAGAGCCCACCAATCCAAGCTGGTTTCATTTTGAACCATTAAAGATGGTTGGACAGTGTCAATATACATACCTACGCATATACATGCATAGGCGTGGGGTAGCAGAGACATTTGTCATCACACAACCATCAATAGTAATGGGTTTTGAGAAAAACTACCGATATAAATGTGCATAGACACGCACGTGTCCATGGAACCTTCGAGAACATAAAGTGCAAACCAGGAATTATCCATAAGAAGCAAAACAAATATGAACATACATATTCATAGACTTGTTACGTATATACTCCCATTGCCCAAAAAGGCACTAGTGTTGGAGGGCGCAAATGCCACGAGTCCTTTTTGTTGTGCGAAGGTGCATGGACAGTGGTCATCAAACCTTCGACGATGCCCAAGTTCTCATGCTCGACCTGGTCAGCGCATGTACCTGTAAACATATCCCTGCTGCGATGTTGTGGCTGCAGGTGTGGCACACCCATGCATATCCATACGAGTGCATGTATAAGGTTCAGTATACACAGCAGACCGTTTCGAGCTCTTCATGGTTGCCCACGAGTTGCCGCTTGTCGATAGCGGGTGATCTGATGACAACGGTTGAGACCTTCGGGAAGAACCAAAAGCAGCAACGTTAACGACTTGGTTGCGGGAAGTACTCTGATGGCTATGGGTCAATATTCACCAACAATAATAAGGGACAATAACCAACAAGTTTATAGGGAATATATTGTTTAATGATGATGGAAAATGGCACTGGAGAACTGCCAATAACCATGGTCTATATTGATGTTTCATAAGCGTAGATCAACAACCAACAATAACTAATCATTATGGTCAAGGACCGGGTAAATACTGCGCTAAGCACTGCCGAATGATGGTGAGCACTGGTCAAAATGATGGTCTTCAGCAGGCCTTGGTCAAGGATGCCAAGCAATTGGTGGTGCAGGAAATGTTCGAGACCTCACGGCGCCGCCACAAGGCAACACAACGGGTGGCAATGGCGGCCATGGGGCTTCCACCCCTTGGGATGCCCTTAGAATGTTCATAAAATC
>VSDK01022793.1:361862-375517 GCA_009767595.1 Symbiodinium kawagutii
TTTTCAAGTGACCCCCCTCTGACGGTCCAATGATTCTGGTATCCCAACAAGATCCTGAGGCTCATGCTTCGGCTGCGCTTGCGACTTCTCCTTTGTTGGCTGGTAAGGCATGGGGCTTTACTACCAGTCTGGATGGTGGATCTGGCAGTGGCGCTGCCCAGTACAGCGCCGAATTTCAAGATGAACCAAAGTATCACTACAGCTTCACCCCCAAAAAAAAGACGAAGAAAGACCAGAGATTTGGGAAACCCACCACATCACCACTGCTTTTGGGAAACATCCAGGACTGGCCCGTTTGTCCAATCAAGCCTTCTTCTCTGGATCCTGAACCTGGCACATGTGCGAGCAATGCTTACTGGAAAGCCAGTTGCGATGAGGCCCCGCATCATGCACATACAAGCATATCGCAAGAGAATCTAAAAGATTTTAAAGAGCCTAAGGACAGGAGCGAAATGACAAACGTTAGATAACCCCACCAATTTGCATGATTACTTGGCGCATAATTGCTCATTGACGATGATAGTTGATGGTCAATAGTGGGTGGAAGTAGTGATAGTTCATGGTTGAACATTGATGGTTGGTTGTGCTTTCTAGTGGATAGCAACCAGGCCTAATAGTGGTTAACAATGGCAAGTAACGTTTCATAATCATCGTGAATAGTGATTAGTGAACAATGGCCCATAATGATGATTATGATGGCCAATCAGTGCTGATAATCATGTATGATGCCAAATAATGATTGATCATGTTGGCAAATGATTCTTACAAGGATGCTTCACGCTGTGGGTTCGCACTGCTCATCCATTTGGAATGGTTTGTGATGGTCGATCGTAATGGCTGGTGATGCTGGTTTATGTTGTTAGTACCTGTTTCTGGTGGTCAACAAAAGTGAAGTCATGTGAATATGGTGGTTTCTCAAAATAGAGAACCCCATCAAATGGTTGATTTATTACTCAAAATGGCAAATGAAGGATGAATTTGGGGCTCCCCTATTTTGAGAAACACCCGTATGAGGGCAAATTGGATAATTGTTGCGAATAGTGGTTCATTATGGTTTGAGATCTGCTCAGTGAAGGTACTGTGTCCACGATGCTTTCCAAAAATGAAATGTCCCGTAATGATGTTTCGTCAGCAAGGGATGGTTGGACAGTGTCAAAGTTGCTTCAGTATGTACATACCTACGCATATACATGCATAGGCGTGGGGTAGCAGAGACATTTGTCATCACACAACCATCAATAGTAATGGGTTTTGAGAATAACTACCGATGTAAATGTGCATAGACACGCACGTGTCCATGGAACCTTCGAGAACATAAAGTGCAAACCAAGAATTATCCATAAGAACCAAAACAAATATTAACATACATATTCATAGACTTGTTATGTATATACTCCCATTGCCCAAAAAGGCACTAGTGTTGGAGGGTGCAAATGCCACGAGTCCTTTTTGTTGTGCGAAGGGGCATGGACAGTGGTAATCAAACCTTCAACGATGCCCAAGTTCTCATGCTGGTCAGCGCATGTACCTGTAAACATATCCCTGCTGCGATGTTGTGGCTGCAGGTGTGTAGGCACACCCATGCATATCCATACGAGTGCATGTATAAGGTTCAGTATACACAGCAGACTGTTTCCGAGCTCTTCATGGTTGCCCATGAGTTGCCGCTTGTCGATAGCGGATGATCTGATGACAATGGTTGAGACCTTCGGGAAGAACCAAAAGCAGCAACGTTAACAACTTGGTTGCGGGAAGTACTCTGATGGCTATGGGTCAATATTCACCAACAATAATAAGGGACAATAACCAACAAGTTTATAGGGAATATATTGGTTAATGATGATGGATAGTGGCACTGGAGAACTGCCAATAACCATGGTCTATGTTGATGTTTCATAAACGTAGATCAACAACCAACAATAATTAATCATTATGGTCAAGGATCGGGTAAATACTGCGCTAAGCACTGGCGAATGATGGTGAGCACTGGTCAAAATGATAGTCTTCACCAGGCCTTGGTCAAGGATGCCAAGCAATTGGTGGTGCACGAAATGTTCGAGACCTCACGGCGCCGCCACAAGGCAACACAACGGGTGGCAATGGCGGGCCATGGGGGTTCCACCCCTGGGATGCCCTTAGAATGTTCACAAAATCCTCAGATTGATGCCGTTGGCTGCTGAACTGTTGGGATGTGAACTACCACTTTGGGCAAACCTTGGTACCCTTTTCCCTGTAGAGGGTCCAGATTGTTCCGAGAAACGTGGACAATTGGCCCTGTGTTTGGTATTGACCCTTTCTCAGCAAACAGTTCGTAGCGATGGTAGAGATTTCTAATAGGAAGATGATACGAACCCTGATCATGAAGATATTCAAACGGAGGACTTTGTAGGGTCGTGGTGATATTCAATCATACAGAGTCGCCATATCAAGCTGCCCGCCATAGTGATGCTGAATATAGGCCAACATGTGAATCACTAACAAGAGGCATTGGGATGATTGTGATGACATGAACAAACATCTCGACCCCCAAAATCCTCAGCAATGGCCATCGGATCACCAGCTGATCCACACCAATCATTCACCCAACATGGCTGACAGGCTATGGCTCATCAGAACGAGCTTGCTGAGTACAACAACCTCCAGATGGAGGGATCATCTGATAAAGAGATGCTGGGAATGATGGTTGATAACCAACTCTAGCCAATGACAATGAATCATCGACCAACTCATTGTTGGTGAATCCATTGGCAGCTCATTTCCACAGATTGGCTGGTTCATCATCATGTTGACAACAGCTAATAATGTGAATACTATGCGACATGACATGGTTATTACGTACTTCATGATTCTTCGCTCATCATGGCCGCGAATTATGTGGTGAATGATATGGTTCATTGTGCGGAATAACCATAACCAACCACTTGGGGGTTGCCCCTTTGACGAACTCTCGTGACCAACTAGGAATGGAGATGTGTTGCTTTGGGGAAGTCGTGACCGGCACAAGATTAGAGCAGTGGAGATAGCTACACGAACTACAACTCAGCAAAAACACAATAAACTGGGCGATGGAGGTGTTTCTCGAACTAGGGGCACCCCCCAAATCGTAAGAAACTATCCAATTTTGGGGTACCCCTGCTTTGAGAAACCACCATGCAAGCTTATCAATGGAAGGTGATTCGTCCGACACCAGAAAATATGCATTCATGGTCGGCAGAGATGGCATGACCAAACAATTAATTGCTAATCAACAAAAGTTGTTGTCAATGGTTCTATACTAATGGTTGATAGCGGTCAATAGTGTTTATTGATGGCTCAAGGTGGTCAATAGCGGTTGATCACGGTTAACAATTGCTAATTAATGATACAGAATGGAAAGCACCGATGGCCAACCAATACTGGTGTGGATCAATAGCCAGCTATCAACAAAAACGGATAAAGAACCATCCAACAAGAAGAATTCAGTTCAGCTTTAGAATATTCACGAAACGAGCACTTCAGGGCTACGAAACTGGCGGTACCCCACCCTACTCCCAACAGACAACGATGCTCACATCATTATCCCCGTGGTACATCCCAACGTTTGCGATCCCCGGTTGGTGTTGCCCTTACGCGCACGTTCTGGCGCACGGAAACCCATGGCCTCCGCTGGCTTTGAGAGCCAGGTTCCAACCTCGGCCGATCTCTGAGACAGGCTGCGCAGAGTTTTTCGAAGCAAATCATTAGGGAAACCAAGGGAAACCATGGGAAAACCATGGGAAAACCATGGGAAACCATGAGAAAACTATGGACAACAGTGAGCTACAATCAGGCTCGATAGCTTGGAATTGAGGCAGCTGCAGATGGCTTCAAGTGGAATGGCGTCTGCGCGCTTGCAGCCTAAGCATTGGAGAATAGATTTTTGGGAATTGAAACTTGCACACTGAACACTTTGAGGGCACAGGCAAACGAGTTCACAAAGCATTCTGTTTGAACAACTTAGAGTCATGCGCAGATCAGCTTCATCTTGCTTCTGCCCAACGCATAAATGATTCTGGGACTGGCGCTGCTGGTGCTGGTTGAGCAGGAGCAGGGGCCGGAGATGCAGCAGGCGCTGCTGGAGCTGCAGGTTTCACCATCAAAGGCATCAGCCAAGTGCCAACTGATGGTCGTAGGGCAAACCTCGACGCGCTCAAAGCATCTCAAAATCTAAAGCTCAGTTTATCAAGAAACTCAGCAGGAAATGATTTGGATACAACTTTTCAACCCACCTCTGAACTACTGTGCAATGATTCTGGCTTCCCAACAAGATCCTGAGGCTCATGCTTCGGCTGCGCATGCGACTTCTCCTTCGTTGGCTGGTGACCAACAGCTTCAGCTGCGATAACAACTAGTCATACCATCAGCTATGACAAGGCATGGGGCTTTACTACCAGTCTGGATGGTGGATCTGGCAGTGGCGCTGCCCAGTACAGCGCCGAATTTCAAGATGAACCAAAGTATCACTACAGCATCACCTCCAAAAAAAGACGAAGAAAGACCAGAGATTTGGGAAACCCACCACATCACCACTGCTTTTGGGAAACATCCAGGACTGGCCCGTTTGTCCAATCAAGCCTTCTTCTCTGCTGGATCCTGAACCTGGCACATGTGCGAGCAATGCTTGCTGGAAAGCCAGTTGCAATGAGGCCGCGCATCATGCACATACAAGCATATCGCAAGAGAATCTAAAAGATTTTAAAGAGCCTAAGGACAGGAGCGATATGACAAACGTTAGATAACCCCACCAATTTGCATGATTACTTGGCGCATGGCGCATGGGTGCTCCGGCACACTCCAAGACCCTGTCCTCGAGATAGCCAATGAAAGAACTGACCCACAGTCATTAGTTCATCAACTGTTCGTTCATCAACAGAGCCCACCAATCAGGTTGTAACCCTTTGTGCCCGCTTGACATCCTTAAAATGAGGGATAAAGTAGCATAGCCCTCTGCTCCACACTGAAAGACACCCTCGAGATGGCCCACTAAAAAAACTCAGTGAACGGATGACAACCATGGTTGATTGTGTTTGTCAATATTCAGCCAGCACCAACCAAGCACTTCTCGACGTACATGGCTGGATGAAAGCTGTTAATCATGGTTGATGGTGAAGAAGGGTAAGAAAAAGGTAGGTGACTGTGGTTGGTTAACTGCCGTGTGTGTTAGATAGCATATCCCTCTACTGAGGAACATTTTTTGACAATCATCGAGTCAATCTCAATGGTCAATCAGGTGTTTGGGCTAGCCAACCAGTGATCCAAACTCAACTGCTTGTTTGGCTTCAGCTGCCTCCTTCTTTGGTTCCTCTGGTGCAGCCTTTTCTGCTTTCTCTTCAGCTGCCTCATCCGTTGCCTTCGCTGGTGCTCTGGCCAGTAGTAGCATCATATGGCAAAAATATGCCGTTTGATTAGCTAGTCAGTAAGAATGATTGGTAGTGACTACCACTAGTCATTAACAAATGGTCTTTTTGATGGTGATCATTTGATGGTTAATGACTAATCAATCAACTATTACCATCATAATGGTAAGTGATTAGATAGTTGATGGTTAGTAGGTAATTCTGATGTGACTGGCTATAAACACCATGAAAATGATTTATGGAAGGGATAATATTGTTAATGACTAATAATAGTGTAATGCGTATTAGCATTCATTTGTCACTATCACTACCACCAAAGTCTGAAAGTGCCGGAAATGGATGGTGAAGATTCTACTATAACTAGGGGCAACCCAGGGTTGTAACAAATAGCCAATCAATAATAGCGACAATAGTGGCAGAAAATGATGGTCAATAGTGGCTAATGATGATCGATGATGGTCAATGTTGATGATAGCTAATCGTAGGCCAAATGATAGTTTAGACTCGTGACTCATGGGAACATGACGGTCAATGCTGGTTCATAATGATAATGATAGCTAATTAATGATCAGTGATGGCTGATTCATGGTAAATCTTATTGAAAGACAATAGTGATGAATGATGGCTACTTGATTGTTGGGTTGAGGAAAATAGTAATTGATTGCAGCTAATAGTGGTTCATAATAACGGCTGATGGTGACTAATGGTGATTAATCCTCCATTGGCGATAATGGCTGATCATGGTTTGTGGTGACTGTTTGAAAGCTATTTGATGGTTAATAATCCTGAATGGTTTATGGTCCATGATGGTGAAATCATGATCGACCGGTGGTTCGGCGGTCGGTTAACTGCTCATTGACGATGATAGTTTATGGTCAATAGTGGGTGGAAGTAGTGATAGTTTATGGTTGAACATTGATGGTTGGTTGTGCTTTCTAGTGGATAGCAACCAGGCCTAATAGTGGTTAACAATGGCAAGTAACGGTTCATAATCATCGTGAATAGTGATTAGTGAACAATGGCCCATAATGATGGTTATGATGGCCAATCAGTGCTGATAATCATGTTGGCAAATAATTCTTACAAGGATGCTTCACGCTGTGGGTTCGTACTGCTCATCCATTTGGAATGGTTTGTGATGGTCGATCATAATGGCTGGTGATGCTGGTTTATGTTGTTAGTACCTGTTGCTGGTGGTCAACAAAAGTGAATTCATATGAATATTGTGGTTTCTCAAAATAGAGAACCCCATCAAATGGTTGATTTATTACTCAAAATGGCAAATGAAGGATGAATTTTGGGCTCCCCTATTTTGAGAAACACCCATATGAGGCAAAATGGATAATTGTTGCGAATAGTGGTTCATTATGGTTTGAGATCTGCTCAGTGAAGGTACTGTGTCCATGATGCATTCCAAAAATGAAATGTCCCATAATGATGTTTCGTCAGCAAGGGGTGGTTGGATAGTGTCAAAGTTGCTTCAGTATGTACATACCTACGCATATGCATGCATAGGCGTGGGGTAGCAGAGACATTTGTCATCACACAACCATCAATAGTAATGGGTTTTGAGAATAACTACCGATATAAATGTGCATAGACACGCACGTGTCCATGGAACCTTCGAGAACATAAAGTGCAAACCAAGAATTATCCATAAGAACCAAAACAAATATGAACATACATATTCATAGACTTGTTATGTATATATTCCCATTGCCCAAAAAGGCACTAGTGTTGGAGGGTGCAAATGCCACGAGTCCTTTTTGTTGTGCGAAGGGGCATGGACAGTAGTCATCAAACCTTCGACGATGCCCAAGTTCTCATGCTGGTCAGCGCATGTACCTGTAAACATATCCCTGCTGCGATGTTGTGGCTGCAGGTGTGTAGGCACACCCATGCATATCCATACGAGTGCATGTATAAGGTTCAGTATACACAGCAGACCGTTTCCGAGCTCTTCATGGTTGCCCATGAGTTGCCGCTTGTCGATAGCATAGGGAATATATTGGTTAATGATGATGGATAATGGCACTGGAGAACTGCCAATAACCATGGTCTATGTTGATGTTTCATAAACGTAGATCAACAACCAACAATAATTAATCATTATGGTCAAGGATCGGGTAAATACTGCGCTAAGCTCTGGCGAATGATGGTGAGCACTGGTCAAAATGATCGTCTGCACCAGGCCTTGATCAAGGATGCCAAGCAATTGGTGGTGCAGGAAGTGCTCGAGACCTCACGGCGCCGCCACAAGGCAACTCAGCGGGTGGCAATGGCGGCCATGGGGCTTCCACCCCTTGGGATGCCCTTAGAATGTTCATAAAATCCTCAGATTGATGCCGTTGGCTGCTGAACTGTTGGGATGTGAACTACCACTTTGGGCAAACCTTGGTACCCTTTTCCCTGTAGAGGGTCCAGATTGTTCCGAGAAACGTGGACAATTGGCCCTGTGTTTGGTATTGACCCTTTCTCAGCAAACAGTTCGTAGCCATGGTAGAGATTTCTAATAGGAAGATGATACGAATCAGGATCATGAAGATATTCAAACGGAGGACTTTGTAGGGTCGTGGTGATATTCAATCATACAGAGTCGCCATATCAAGCTGTCCGCCATAATGATGCCGAATATAGGCCGACATGTGAATCACTAACAAGAGGCATTGGGGTGATTGTGATGACATGAACAAACATCTCGACCCTCCAAATCCTCAGCAATGGCCATCGGATCACCAGCTGATCCACACCAATCATTCACCCAACATGGCTGACAGGCTATGGCTCATCAGAACGAGCTTGCTGAGTACAACCACCTCCAGACGGAGGGATCATCTGATAAAGAAATGCTCACAATGATGGTTGATAACCAACTCTAGCCAATGACACTGAACCATCGACCAACTCATTGTTGGTGAATCCATTGGCAGCTCATTTCCACAGATTGGCTGGTTCATCATCATGTTGACAACAGCTAATAATGTGAATACTATGCGACATGACATGGTTAATACGTACTTCATGATTCTTCGCTCATCATGGCCGCGAATTATGTGGTGAATGATATGGTTCATTGTGCGGAATAACCATAACCAACCACTTGGGGGTTGCCCCTTTGACAAACTCTCGTGACCAACTAGGAATGGAGATGTGTTGCTTTGGGGAAGTCGTGATCGGCACAAGATTAGAGCAGTGGAGATAGCTACACGAACTACAACTCCGCAAAAACACAATAAACTGGGCGATGCAGGTGTTTCTCCAACTAGGGGCACCCCCCAAATCGTAGGAAACTATCCAATTTTGGGGTACCCCTGCTTTGAGAAACCACCATACAAGCTTATCAATGGAAGGTGATTCGTCCAACACCAGAAGATATGCATTCATGGTCGGCAGAGATGGCATAACCAAACAATTAATTGCTAATCAACAAAAGTTGTTGTCAATGGTTCTATACTAATGGTTGATAGTGGTCAATAGTGTTTATTGATGGCTCAAGGTGGTCAATAGCGGTTGATCATGGTTAACAATTGCTAATTAATGATACAGAATGGAAAGCACCGATGGCCAACCAATACTGGTGTGGATCAATAGCCAGCTATCAACAAAAACGGATAAAGAACCATCCAACAAGAAGAATTCAGTTCAGCTTTAGAATATTCATCGGTTGGTGTTGCCCTTACGCGCACGTTCTGGCGCACGGAAACCCATGGCCTCCGCTGGCTTTGAGAGCCAGGTTCCAACCTCGGCCGATCTCTGAGACAGGCTGCGCAGAGTTTTTCGAAACAAATCATTGGGGAAAGCATGGGAAACCATGGGAAGACCATGGACAACAGTGAGCTACAATCAGGCTCGATAGCTTGGAATTGAGGCAGCTGCAGATGGCTTCAAGTGGAATGGCGTCTGTGCGCTTGCAGCCTAAGCATTGGAGAACAAAGTTTTGGGAATTGAAACTTGCACACTAAACACTTCGAGGGCACAGGCAAACGAGTTCACAAAGCATTCTGTTTGAACAACTTAGAGTCATGCGCAGATCAGCTTCATCTTGCTTCTGCCCAACGCACAAATATTTCTGGGACTGGCGCTGCTGGTGCTGGTTGAGCAGGAGATGGAGCAGGTGCCGCTGGAGCCGCAGGTTTCACCATCAAAGGTGTCAGCCAAGTGCCAACTGATGGTCGTAGGGCAAACCTCGACGCGGTCAAAGCATCTCAAAATCTCAAGCTCAAAATCAGGAAATGATTGGATACGGCAAGTAAAGATAATCAGCTGGAGATGATTTGGATACAACTTTTCAAATGACCCACCTCTGAACTACTGCGCAATGATTCTGGCTTCCCAACAAGATCCTGAGGCTCATGCTTCGGCTGCGCTTGCGACTTCTCCTTCGTTGGCTGGTGACCAACAGCTTCAACTGCGATAACCACTCATCATACATACCATCAGCTATGACAAGGCATGGGGCTTTGCTACCAGTCTGGATGGTGGATCTGGCAGTGGCGCTGCCCAGTACAGCGCCGAATTTCAAGATGAACCAAAGTATCACTACAGCTTCACCCCCAAAAAAAGACGAAGAAAGACCAGAGATTTGGGAAACCCACCACATCACCACTGCTTTTGGGAAACATCCAGGACTGGCCCGTTTGTCCAATCAAGCCTTCTTCTCTGGATCCTGAACCTGGCACATGTGCGAGCAATGCTTGTTGGAAAGCCAGTTGCGATGAGGCCGCGCATCATGCACATACAAGCATATCGCAAGAGAATCTAAAAGATTTTAAAGAGCCTAAGGACAGGAGCGAAATGACAAACGTTAGATAACCCCACCAATTTGCATGATTACTTGGCGCATGGCGCATGGGTGCTCCGGCACACTCCAAGACCCTGTCCTCGAGATAGCCAATGAAAGAAATGACCCACAGTCATTAGTTCATCAACTGTTCGTTCATCAACAGAGCCCACCAATCGGGTTGTAACCCTTTGTGCCCGCTTGACATCCTTAAAATGAGGGATAAAGTAGCATAGTCCTCTGCTCCACACTGAAAGACACCCTCGAGATGGCCCACTAAAAAAACTCAGTGAACGGATGACAACCATGGTTGATTGTGTTTGTCAATAATCAGCCAGCACCAACCAAGCACTTCTCGACGTACATGGCTGGATGAAAGCTGTTAATCATGGTTGATGGTGAAGAAGGGTAAGAAAAAGGTAGGTGACTGTGGTTGGTTAACTGCCGTGTGTGTTAGATAGCGTATCCCTTTACTTAGGAACAAAAAAGCAATCATCGAGTCGATCTCAAAGGTCAATCAGGTGTTTGGGCTAGCCAACCAGTGATCCAAACTCAACTGCTTGTTTGGCTTCAGCTGCCTCCTTCTTTGGTTCCTCTGGTGCAGCCACTTCTGCTTTCTCTGCAGCTGCCTCATCCGTTGCCTTCGCTGGTGCTCTGGCCAGTAGTAGCATCATGTGGCAAAAATATGCCGTTTGATTAGCTAGTGAGTAAGAATGATTGGTGATCATTTGATGGTTAATGACTAATCAATCAACTATTACCATCATAATGGTAAGCGATTAGATAGTTGATGGTTAGTAGGTAATTCTGATGTGACTGGCTATAAACACCATGAAAATGATTTTTGGGTGGGAGAATATTGTTAATGACTAATAATAGTGTATTGCGTATTAGCATTCATTTGTCACTATCACTACCACCAAAGTCTGAAAGTACCGGAAATGGATGGTGAAGATTCTACTAAAACTAGGGGCAACCCAGGGTTGTAACAAATAGCCCATCAATAATAGCGACAATAGTGACAGAAAATGATGGTCAATAGTGGTTAATGATGATCGATGATGGTCAATGTTGATGATAGCTAATCGTAGGCCAAATGATAGTTTAGACTCGTGACTCATGGGAACATGACAGTCAATGCTGGTTCATAATGATGGTTAATGATAGCTAATTAATGATCAGTGATGGCTGATTCATGGTAAATCTTATTGAAAGACAATAGTGATGAATGATGGCTACTTGATGGTTGGGTTGAGGAAAATATTAATTGATTGTAGCTAATAGTGGTTCATAATAACGGCTGATGGTGATTAATGGTGATTAATCCTGCATTGGCGATAATGGCTGATCATGGTTTGTGGTGACTGTTTGAAAGCTATTTGATGGTTAATAATCCTGAGTGGTTTATGGTCCATGATGGTGAAATCATGATCGACCGGTGGTTCGGCGGTCGGTCAACTGCTCATTGACGATGATAGTTGATGGTCAATAGTGGGTGGAACTAGTGATAGTTCATGGTTGAACATTGATGGTTGGTTGTGCTTTCTAGTGGATAGCAACCAGGCCTAATAGTGGTTAACAATGGCAAGTAACGTTTCATAATCATCGTGAATAGTGATTAGTGAACAATGGCCCATAATGATGATTATGATGGCCAATCAGTGCTGATAATCATGTTGGCAAATGATTCTTACAAGGATGCTTCACGCTGTGGGTTCGTACTGCTCATCCATTTGGAATGGTTTGTGATGGTCGATCATGATGGCTGGTGATGCTGGTTTATGTTGTTAGTACCTGTTGCTGGTGGTCAACAAAAGTGAATTCATATGAATATTGTGGGTTCTCAAAATAGAGAACCCCATCAAATGGTTGATTTATTACTCAAAATGGCAAATGAAGGATGAATTTTGGGCTCCCCTATTTTGAGAAACACCCACATGAGGCAAAATGGATAATTGTTGCGATTAGTGGTTCACTATGGTTTGAGATCTGCTCAGTGAAGGTACTGTGTCCATGATGCATTCCAAAAATGAAATGTCCCATAATGATGTTTCGTCAGCAAGGGGTGGTTGGATAGTGTCAAGTTGCTTCAGTATGTACATACCTACGCATATGCATGCATAGGCGTGGGGTAGCAGAGACATATGTCATCACACAACCATCAATAGTAATGGGTTTTGAGAATAACTACCGATATAAATGTGCATAGACACGCACGTGTCCATGGAACCTTCGAGAACATAAAGTGCAAACCAAGAATTATCCATAAGAACCAAAACAAATATGAACATACATATTCATAGACTTGTTATGTATATATTCCCATTGCCCAAAAGGCACTAGTGTTGGAGGGCGCAAATGCCACGAGTCCTTTTTGTTGTGCGAAGGGGCATGGACAGCGGTCATCAAACCTTGGACGATGCCCAAGTTCTCATGCTCGACCTGGTCAGCGCATGTACCTGTAAACATATCACTGCTGCGATGTTGTGGCTGCATGTGTGGCACACCCATGCATATCCACACGAGTGCATGTATAAGGTTCAGTATACACAGCAGACCGTTTCCGAGCTCTTCATGGTTGCCCATGAGTTGCCGCTTGTCGATAGCCGATGATCTGATGACAATGGTTGAGTTTCTGGAAGAACCAAAAGCAGCAACGTTAACAACTTGGTTGCGGGAAGTACTCTGATGGCTATGGGTCAATATTCACCAACAATAATAAGGGACAATAACCAACAAGTTTATAGGGAATATATTGGTTAATGATGATGGAAAATGGCACTGGAGAACTGCCAATAACCATGGTCTATGTTGATGTTTCATAAACGTAGATCAACAACCAACAATAATTAATCATTATGGTCAAGGATCGGGTAAATACTGCGCTAAGCACTGGCGAATGATGGTGAGCACTGGTCAAAATGATAGTCTTCACCAGGCCTTGGTCAAGGATGCCAAGCAATTGGTGGTGCACGAAATGTTCGAGACCTCACGGCGCCGCCACAAGGCAACACAACGGGTGGCAATGGCGGCCAGGGGCTTCCACCCCTTGGGATGCCCTTAGAATGTTCACAAAATCATCAGATTGATGCCTTGGCTGCTGAACTGTTGGGATGTGAACTACCACTTTGGGCAGACCTTGGTACCCTTTTCCCTGTAGAGGGTCCAGATTGTTCCGAGAAACGTGGACAATTGGCCCTGTGTTTGGTATTGACCCTTTCTCAGCAAACAGTTCGTAGCGATGGTAGAGATTTCTAATAGGAAGATGATACGAACCCGGATCATGAAGATATTCAAACGGAGGACTTTGTAGGGTCGTGGTGATATTCAATCATACAGAGTCGCCATATCAAGCTGTCCGCCATAGTGATGCCGAATATAGGCCAACATGTGAATCACTAACAAGAGGCATTGGGGGGATTGTGATGACATGAACAAACATCTCGACCCTCCAAATCCTCAGCAATGGCCATCGGATCACCAGCTGATCCACACCAATC